>CAXITT010000786.1:97173-157886 GCA_964033795.1 Lymnaea stagnalis
TTTTTCTTTATTATTTTCTTTTTTTTGATTTCAAGGACGTGGAAAGATCGTTATTTTTTTTTTTTTTTTTAAACACAACACATCAAAACCTAAGTCATATATGTACAGATTAGGTTTGTTTTTAGGTTTTGAAATGTCGCTATATAAGGAAGAAAGTAGTGCAATATTTATTCCATTATTACCCTAATAACGCCGGGTCAAATCTTCCAGTGGCTAACAAGAGAGTTCAATATAAGGTGGATGCTACGTGTTGATTTTTGGTTGCGTGTGAGGGGAGGGGAGAGCGGCGTGTTGTTGGGAGAGATTAGGAACGTTAATGGAAGGTTTTAAAATAATCTGGAGATAATCGCCCAGCCATCGAGTCACCACCAATCAGTTGTCACTCTAACAGTTGTCACTCTAACAGTTGTCTCGCCCAGCCATCGAGTCACCACCAATCAGTTGTAACTCTAACAGTTTTCTCGCCCAGCCATCGAGTCACCACCAATCAGTTGTCACTCTAACAGTTGTCACTCTAATAGTTGTCACTCTAATAGTTGTCACTGTAACAGCTTCAGACCAAGGGTGAGTGTTAAAAATTGCTAGGTTTTTCTAGAGCGTGATTGGGCGCGAGTGGGTTGGGGTAGTTAATGGCCGTCATTAAGATCTGCAGCAATACTTGCTGAATTCTCTTCTCTTTCCATAGTATTATGTCCTCTTTCAGAAGACATTGACTAAAATGAAACTGTGAAGGGGGTTTGGGGTTGGGGGGGGGGCGACAGTTGGTGTTAAATAAGTGTTGGGCAGCACGAAGGCAAAGTATGTCTAGCATTAAGGAAAGTATGTCTAGCACTAAGGAAAGTATGTCTAGCACTACGGAAAGTATGTCTAGCACTAAGGAAAGTATGTCTAGCACCACGGAAAATATGTCTAGCACCACGGATAGTATGTCTAGCACTAAGGAAAGTATGTCTAGCACGAAAGCAAAGTATGTCTAGCACCAGGGAAAGTATATCTAGCAACACAGATAGTATGTCTAGCACTAAGGAAAGTATGTCTAGCACTAAGGAAAGTATGTCTAGCACCACGGAAAGTATGTCTAGCACATGGAAAATATTCTAGCACCATAGAAAGTATGTCTAGCACCACGGAAAGTATTTCTAGCACCATGGAAATTATGTCTAGCAATGACATACTTTCTGTAAACACACATCTTAGTGTGACCTTTGAAAGCTGTCAAGCTAGAACTAATTCTATAGCTACACTACGCTCAATTGAACCCTTGCATTTAAAAGAAATATATATATATATTTTTTATTTAAAAATAACAACCACATGAAGTGGGTAGTAGGACGCAATGATACAAAAGGAGCTTGGAGAGTATGCATGGGTTAAATGACGTCACACAAAAACTGTTGGACTGCTGACTCACTGTTTGGCTTAGGGGCCGTCAGCTCAGCCCGAACGTGACATGCTTGCGTCTCCACAGTAGGTTGGCATTCAAGAGATGAGTTGTTCTTTGGAAGCAGTACTCGCTGTTTCTGTCGTGTAACTGGGTCACATGGGCTCCACCTGTCTCTTTGGTAGCGACATGCTGGAAACACCATCATCAAAATATTTAAAAAGAAAAAAAAATCTCAAAACCAAAAAAAAAAAAAAACCACAAAAAAATGCAATACATCACCAATACATCACCAAAACATCAAATACAAATCATTACAGTAACATCAAATAGAAATCAACACTATGAGACACTACAACACAACATGCGAAAAAACAATCTTCAATTTTTCTGCGTTTTATAAACATGTGCGCCTCCCAAACTAGCGTCATGAATTAACAGTATAGTAAACAAAAATACTTTCGTGGTGTTAGAGCCACTGGACTCACATCTCTTGCATTGTTTGGTTACAATCTACTTGTTAGAGCCACTGGACTCACATCTCTTGCATTGTTTGGTTACAATCTACTTGTTAGAGCCACTGGACTCACATCTCTTGCATTGTTTGGTTACAATCTACTTGTTAGAGCCACTGGACTCACATCTCTTGCATTGTTGGGTTACAATCTACTTGTTAGAGCCACTGGACTCGCATCTCTTGCATTGTTTGGTTACAATCTACTTATTAGAATCGCTGGACTCACCTCTCTTGCATTGTTTGGTTACAATCTTCTTGGGTAGACACTGGGTGGAGTCGCCCTTGATAAGGATCATCTCCCTTTGTTTTGTCTTAGTTTCCACATTGCAGACGGACCAGGGCATCTTGTCATACACGCAGCCTGAAAACGGAGGGAGACTTCTGATATTTAACAAAATAACACAGGAATGGAGACTCGATCATCCGGACACATTGTGATCAGGGATGATTCGGATAATAATCAATCCGTATTATCGAGGATAAGAACAATGTCATAAAAAATAAACGTTGTTTTTACGTGAATCACTAAGTCCTGCATCATTTTAAAGTTTTAAATCTGAACATCAATTTTATGTTTCGTATTTTCAACGTGCTCGCCCGCAAACTACCTCAGGGTGCCGTCAACTGTTATGAAACCCAACGGTCCGTATAATCAATAACCGGAGTTTGTATTTATTTTCTGCTGTAAATATAGCACAGTGGCCATACGTCAGTTTTGTAAATTCATTTTATTTGCAAGAAGAAATTTCAATGTTATTTATTTTTAAAAGACAAGAAGAACAGTCTGTGCCATGCATTGGCGTAGCTAGGGTTCTGGTCATCGGGGCGAGCCAAGATTTTTGCCGCCCCTTCCACTAAAACAACTCCTCAGAATGCCGGAAAAGCCGCCCATTCACATAAAGACAAAAAAGTGCCGCCTGAGGTGAACGGCCCCCTTCACAGCCCCTCCTCTTCCTACACCACTGGCGCCGTAGACTCCCATGAACTATTCGGAAAACTTATTTTAATTAATAATGTCAGTTTTATGTTACACTCTATATTGCTAATTATTACGCAACGAGCTTCTGCTTATTATTTTGCCCGGGAGCACCACTACCCCCACCCCGGCCAAACCCCACAGTGTCAACAAAGATCAACGAAATGAGAACCGCTGCGCGAGTACGGTTCACTTTTCAAGTCACTAGCCCGCCTGTTAGTGTAGCGAGTAGCAGGAGTTTCACTTGACCCCCATCCATCACGTGTTAAGTTTTCCCTCATATCTCATAATCCAGGCTCGGCGAGTGGTCTGTGGCGGCCCTGGTCCGCACGTCAATGTTTTAGTGTGGCAGGGATTGGACCCGTCAGTCAACATCATTACATGCTGAACGTAGTCTACCGCAGGCTGTGCCTCAATGATGCTGAACATCTACCGCAGGCTGTACCTCAATGATGTTGAACCTATCATATACTATGTTGGACTCACTAGATGTTGATCAGAATACATCTCAACTAATATCTCGTATTATGTTAGGAATAATTATTTTCTTGTAAACAACAGAGGTTACTACTTGACAAAACTATTTAACGAAGTGTTTATTGGTTTTATTTTTACGGAACCTGTGTTACAACATTCGTCCTTCAAAGTAGCTCAAAAGTCAGGAATTCAATTCATTATTTTACAGTCTAGCAGACTCATTTGTGGGAAATATTCAGGATAACACGATAAGCGTTGATAAAATATCGTGTAGGTCTGATAGTGTCATGAGGTGTGCGCATGCGCGGTCGAGACGGCTTGTGCCGTCCAATGGTTGTTTACCTATGCCTATTGCACGCATTAAAGCTAATAGATTCATGACGTTAGGGCTTGCAATTGCAAGCACTCAACGTCTTAATACCACACACGTGCTGCATACGTCTTCCATTATGTATGACTTTAAGCACTAGTACTTATTTCGTAGATAGTATTACTTAAATAGTATCATATTTGTTTAATGTTTTTATTCCTTTTAGGGGTGGGTGGACCCCCCTCCCCCAAGCATACCCCCTCCCCCAAGCATACCCCCCCCCCCCACAAAACCCAGACACACGTGTTTTCGTTCTCACTGCGTGTCTCTGGATCTCGCAATCTTCGAGGAATGACCCACTGGGCGGGACATTATGTCTGTAGTCTATATATTATTACACCCTGGTCCTCCATTTTCCCCAATGTCTTCATGGTAAGGGTCTTCGCTTTCATCGCGCAGGACTATTACTGTCATATAATAACCAAAAGAAACCAATTGGTTGTATTCATTTGTTTGACTCCGTCGAACCGTTCATCTGATCTGTAAGCAAAGGAATCAATCAAGTGGGCATTACATACCTGCGAATAATATGAGAGGGCATACCTCCGAATCAGTCAAGTGGGAAAACCTCAGGATCAATGAAGTGGGCATAACTCCACATCATTCAAGTGGGCATACCTCTGAATCAATCAGGTGGGCATATTTCCAAATCAATGAAGTGGGCATTACTCCTAATCAATCAAGTGGGCATATTTCCAAATCAATGAAGTGAGCACACCTCCGAATCAAGTGGGCATTTCTCAGAAAGTGTAATTTTATCAAATTCTATTATTTATATCTAGTTCCTTCCATCATCTATACATTTACATTTTATTTTTAATCCACATGTACGGGTACATTGTAGTACTTTCCCCTCTTTGCCTCCCCCCACCCCACAAATCACCACATTTTATGAAGCAAAATGTCTACCCACACAAACGCGTCTGGTGTCATATGTGTTTTAGTGATGGAAGACTCTCTAATAAATTTAGAATAAGTTAAATTGAATAGTATTGAATTGTTTGATTGATGTGTTAACCAAAACCCGACCCATCTCAAGTGTATGGGCCTCAAAATCTGGGACCAGGCAAAAACACAGCCATTTTGTAATGGAGCAGCTAGACCACAGCCATTTTTTCACGGAGCCGCCAGACCACAGCCATTTTGTCACGGAGCAGCCAGACCACAGCCATTTTGTAATGAAGCAGCCAGACCAATGCCACTCTGTCACAGAGCAGCCAGACCACAGCCATTTTGTCACGGAGCAGCCAAACCACAGGAAGCCAAACTACAACCATTTTGTCACAGACCAGCATTAATTTTACATAATATTTGAGCCAAAACTCCTCAAAAAATTGTATGAAAAGTCTGACATTTTATTGACGTAAAAAACATGACAAGAAAATGAATAAAACCAAGAAACTAAGCATGCAATGTTTCCTCAAGTACTGGTGCTTAACATTGAACATTGACAAGGGGAACACTCATAACACTGACAGGGAGATTAGAAAAAGAAAAGTCTTTAAAACTAACAGAACAGGTTCAACAACATGTGATGGTAAGTCATGAGATGGACACAAAAGTCAAACATCAACAAAAATCTGACGCTAAATCATGAGACTGGCAGAGATCAAACGAAAAATTTAAACACATTTTTTAACCTAAACCTTAAATTTGTCCTGGTTACTCTGAGGACATGCAGTCAGCCATGAGTGGAGGGGATTACACACACAATGAAAAGGTTACCCAACAGGTCACATGAAAATATTGAACACAAACACCCCATCAAGAAAATGGCAGCTCTATCAAATAATTGATTTTTTTCTTATATGGTACATTAGTTTAAAAGAAATACAATAATGGTTTAAAAAAATACAGATTAATGCCATTAAAAAATATTTGTATTTATATTAAAAAAAAAATACAATTAAAATAGTTTTTTTTTACATAATGTTTTACTTTGATATTCCAAAATATTGAATGGATCGTGAAGCATTTATGAATTCCATTGATTGAAGAGGCAGTCACTTGCAACAACAAGAGATTATATTTTGATTATGTGTCAAGGTATTTAATCGTCCCTCGAAAGTGATCATGTGATTCATTTTAATTAGATCGCAATTCAGCTACCCCGACAGCACATCATAAAATAGGTGGATTTTATCTTAGATCAATATTGTTAAGTTTAGAATGTTATTATTTACTAGGCAGAGTCTTGTCTGACAAAAATAATTGTACAAAAGTTTCAGTTAATAATTTAATTAATCTCCAATTGATAAAAAAAAACAACTTCTAATTTTAAAAAAAAATGGTCATTGAAAAAGTACCTTTGGTCTAAAACCAGCCGTGTTAAGTTACTAAGTGCAGAATTTCATGTGTAACTTTATACCCAACAAACCATATCATCATAGACTGAATAGCCATATAAGGCCCTCATTTTGTTGACCATACTTTTGATTGGCTGTGATATCAGACGCTATTATTGTCAATTAAAAAGGGTAAATACAATTTGGTTTGATAAGAAGATTGAATAAATTAAAAAACCGTCTGTCGTTTTACAAAAAAAATGTGTCAACAATATTGAGAAATACATGAATTATTTAAACTGATGTTTGCAAACGTATCCATTTAGCTGTGACTTCTTTCTTTCACTTTCTCTCTCTTTCTCTCCCCGCCTCTTTCCTTCTACGTAAAGCTTCCAGATTTTTATGCACCTGAAACTAAAGAAAAATGTCCAAAAATGATAAAGCTGTGAAAAAATGTCTGGAGTATTGGGCACATTTCTGCAGGTGTGTACATTGGCTACCTTGTTACAGAGAGATGACAAAGTCACTGGTAAAGGAATACATTTTGGTCATTATTTACTTTTGTAAAAAACATTCTATGAGCATTTTCAAATATAAAGAACATAATTCCAAAAAAAAGGGACAAACTATTTTTTTTATAACTAATTCATATCTACTATTATTTGTTGTTAATGTTAAAAGTAAATGCAAAGTAAACATTAGCAGGCAACAAGGAAAATATTATTTATACAAGACTTTAATAATAGTATTTTTTGCTTTCTTTCTCCTCTGCCATGATAATTGCTCTCCATCTGATTCGATTTAATGGTCTCTTTACTTAAGCTACCACATGTAGCATAAACATTTATTGGAGTTCTTTCAAAGAAAGGAAATAAATGTTGATAAACTAGCGCTAGATATATTTTAGCTTTTCATGACATAAACATCCCCCCACCCTGCCCCAACAAAACATCACACAACTACAGAATATGTCAATATGTACACATGTATTATTCCCCTAGGCAAGCCAGCACAGCACAGTTAGAAATACACAGAACCAGGTCATGCATCCATGCATATCAAATTTGGTTAAACAGGATCCCACTAAGTGATTTCTGATTTTACAGACAAGTCCATGCAGGTACTTGCAAACAAGCTTATACCACACTAGACAACAGTTTTCATTACACCCACCACAGGGGAGTCAAAATAATGTCAAACTTGTAACAAGAAATATTTTTAACAAATATTAGCCAATTCACAAAGTATTTTATAAATCCTTTATATTAACTTCACTTTTGTTTGTGTGTTTCTGGCTGGGTAAAATATTCGGACAGCTTATTGACCCACTTCCTGTCAACCTATAGAGCTGAAACACAGACTCTTGCTAATGACAGCACATTCTAACAAATTTTTAGCCCCCCCCTGCCCCCAAATCAGTTTTCCTGCTTTCCAAGGAGAAGATAATGGAACTATGATGCCAACGAGTTCACAAATAAAATTCCTAACTGCGCTAAATGAGATTCTTTAAAAAAACAAAAACATCACAAGTGCATTTGGCACATAATATTTTCTTTTGTTTTTCTGAAATAGTTGGTGAAATTAATTTGCGGTGTAAAAGGGGGTGGAACATTAAAATATTAATATGAAATAAAATAATAAAAAATGCGTATAAAGGATTTATGTAAAAAAAACTTTGTTTTTAAAGGTTAATATAGAAGCAAAATTAAGTATATTCGTAAACATTGTAGACCTGCTTGGGCTGGCTGATCAGATTAGATTTGAATAAATCAGGCCCCATTTCTTCTACTCTATGACAGACTTTCTATGCATATAATCTCAAGTTTCCTTTCAAGACAAACATGGCTGTGGCTGGCATTGAGTGGGTTACAAACTAGTTTTGATATTGCATGTTGTAGGACATCCCCACCCCTCCACACCCTCCACAACTAGCACCAGTCAACATAATTACTAGAGACAAATATTGCACTCAGACAATACATACAAAGAGTTTATCTAGCTTTAAGTTTTAGACTATTGATGTTTATAATACTGGTATCAAATTACAAGCAGTTAGAAAAAAAGAAAAGGTTTTCCATTTACTTGGGAGATATATTTACTTTGTCAAGTCAATTTGACATGATATCTTTATCATTTTGTACATGCTCACCGTCAGAGCACATAGCTGTCAAAATATAATTTCAATTTTTTGCTTTTATTGATTAAGGTTAGCTTTAAAAATATTATTATTTTATTAATTTTTTTAAACAGATTTTGTCCCTGTCTTATGTTCTCTTGGTGTACAACTAAGGAAGGTTTTCCTTCCCAAAAATCTGGTCATTGTGATTTACGACAACCCTGATAAGTGTTGGAAGCTCTTAAGTTTTAATGTTTCATTGGGTCAATTCAATTGTTTATAGTCCAATGTTACTTGACCTAAATTTTGCTGACACCAGCGGGTGATGCCATGTAAATCTCCAGGGGGAAAACTGATTCAACTGACTTGTCAGACTGAACATAATTACAGACTAAACATTTTGAAAACTTCAAATCCCATTTTCAATGGTTTACAATATTTCTAATGTAAAAGAAACCAATGTGTAGTACCTAGCTAATGGTGTTTCTTGTAAGCTGACTGCTTGTGTCCTTCATACATGTACTTATTTAGTTGGGAGTTTTGTTCATCTATATCTCACATATATTTGCACAAATCTTTGAGTAAGCTTCCATAACAACCACCCATACTACAATCTTGTTGACAATATCCACATTCTATCTAAGATAAATCTAGTGGCTACCTTTTCTGGGATTTTTCTTCTTCTTGTTGCTGCCACATGCCTTCTGTTTGATCTGGGTGGGTTCACAATCAGCACTTGAGCCCGCCTTCAGCTTCATGGTCTTCTTCTTGTAGCCACTCTCATCACACTCTGTCCAGGCAGCACCAGACTTTTCATACTTGCAAGCTATAAGGAAGGTGGGGAGGGACCAATGGAAATATTTGATTTAGAACAAAGTGGTACAGACAATGGGCAGACAGCACAAAGGCCAGAGGTGTGTTCATTAATCTGCCACTTCCAACCAGACAAGACCCCTGGTGGAAACTGGGCAGTGGCCACCGACATCGGAGTCTGGTGACCCAAATGAGAACCAAACACTGCCCAAGCCAGCACTGCAGTGCTGGCCCTGAAGACACTATCAAATCTGTTGACATGGTGCCCTGCATGGAATGTTGCAGGGGATGCCAGAGTGACAGGGGATGCCAGAGTGGCAGGGAATGCCAGAGTGACAGGGGATGCCAGGGTGGCAGGGGATGCCAGAGTGGCAGGGGATGCCAGAGTGGCAGGGGATGCCAGAGTGGCAGGGGATGCCAGAGTGGCAGGGGATGCCAGCGGGGCAGGGGATGCCAGAATGCCAGAGTGTCAGGGGATGCCAGAGTGGCAGGGGATGCCAGAGTGGCAGGGGATGCCAGAGTGGCAGGGGATGCCAGAGTGGCAGGGGGTGCCAGAGTGTCAGGGAATGCCAGAGTGTCAGGGGATGCCAGGGTGGCAGGGGATGCCAGAGTGTCAGGGGATGCCAGGGTGGCAGGGGATGCCAGAGTGTCAGGGAATGCCAGGGTGGCAGGGGATGCCAGAGTGTCAGGGAATGCCAGAGTGTCAGGGGATGCCAGGGTGGCAGGGGAGGCCAGAGTGGCAGGGGGTGCCAGAGTGTCAGGGGATGCCAGGGTGGCAGGGGATGCCAGAGTGGCAGGGGATGCCAGAGTGTCAGGGGATGCCAGGGTGGCAGGGGATGCCAGAGTGTCAGGGGATCCCAGAATGTCAGGGGATGCCAGAGTGTCAGGAGAGCCTTACATCAGGATGCTATCTTGTGTGGCACAGCCCGGCAGATGGAGCTGGTTACCAATGTACTGGCTGGGGCTTTAAGAGCGTAAGCTTAAGCCTCAACCAGAATATGTATGTTAGTTAACTCAAAGTTCCACAAGATAAAGTTATACCAAAACCTTCTAAGGAATAGCTGATGGCCACAGTTAAGTTGCGTGACATTTCTATATAGAATGGAGCTTAAGATTATATATTATTATAAGGCCTTATTATAAGGCTGACTTGCTCCTTGGGGGGCCACAACAATACCTGTTCATGAGGGAAAATGTTTTTTTCTGTACAAAACATTTAAAATTAACTTGCCAATGAAAATGTTCTTTTTAGTTTCATTAAATAGCTGTATTTAGAATTCCAAACCCAATGGCTTGTGTTAAAAAAATGAAATAACATAACCCAGGGCTCCGGCGAAGTTACTTGTATGTAGTTACAACAGTTTAAATGTGACTACAAAACCAACCTTTCTTGTTCTTCCTTTTCTTCTCCACACCTGCACCGCATGGCTTGCTCTCCGTAACTGTTGGTGGGCAGGTGGAATCTCCTTTCTTTAGGACCTGGGTGATCGTCTTAACATTGGTGGCAGGATCACAGTCAGACTCTTTAGTCTTCTTGTACTTGCAGGCTGTTAGTGAGAAAAACACAGGAATGGGTTTAACTTGGATGACATAGAAATATAAGATCATAAACATTATGGCCAGCTGTTCTTTAGCCATGGGTTGACAATAGATGGTACCTGGTTTGACACAGCACCTGAACATTTTTACGAGGCCCCTTAATTTTCAAATTCAGCTCTAAATGTATAAAAAAAAAAATTAATTACAGGCCCTTAAGAAAGAGGCTGGCCCTTAAGAAATAGGTTGGCCCATAAGAGGGAGAATGCCCATAGACTGGTTCCTGTACTTTTATTTAGTTTTGCCTACCACTGACCTTACAGGATGACCAAGTGCTCTTTGGTAGGGGCTTGCTATGCATTGTTTTAAGGGTTGTTCCAATCGTTCAATCTACTGATGACACCAACATCATTGGCTTAATGAAAGCTTTGACCATAACTTAGTTACAAGCTTTACCAGTTAGCGCGATTAGAATTTTCTTTAGTTCAATGTCTCAAAAACAAAAGAAATGTTTGTGGATATCCAGAGTAGGAATCATCCTATTGCAGATCTCAACAATACAAAAATCCCAGAATAGAGGAAGCAGAGACATATAAGTACTTAAGTTTCACACATAATTGTAAGGTATCTTGACATAAGCACTGCCAAATTCTGTATAAAAAGGCAACCAAAGACTTTTCTATTTTAAAAAACTGTAAAATTGCGGTGCTAAAAAAAAACAGTTAACTTATCTACAGGGCAACAGCTTGAAGCCTACTGAACTTCAGTATTACCTTCTGGTGTGGGAATTCATCATCTGACATCAAACACCGATTAAAAGACTAATCAAGAAAGCTGGTAATATCACACAAACTAAACATCCTTCACTTGAAGAACTATTTGAAGAAAAGTACTGTTGGAAGTAATAAAATCTTTTTGGAAGATACATTCCACCCTTTTCATCACAAATACCTAAACATCACATTCCATCCTTTTCATCACAGATACTTAAGATCACATCTACCCTTTTGATCACAGAAAACTAAGATCAGCTTGATCTGAGAAAATTCTATTGTTTAAACTTAGGACCGAAGGATATAAAAATTATTTTGTTCCCCAGTCTAAGAATTTACCAGCTGGCTCCGCCCTGGGAATTTACCAGGTCCTCCACAATGTAATAAAAAAAATTTCCAATTATTTGGATTAATATAAGAATTGTATCTTAGCTCTGTCCTTTAAGAGACCACCAAGAGCACTTTCAGTAGTGCCACATGAAATATTGATGATACCTCAACTCACCAGTGCACTTTGGTAGTGCCACATGAAGTATTGCTGACACCTCTACTCACCATTCTTTGCCTTCCTGCGGGCCTCTGTCATGGCCAAAAGACACAGCATGGCCAGAAGTAACATACAACACCAGTTCTGAGGGAACTTCATGATGGCAAGTTACCTGTGGAAGCATACAAACAATAACTAACTTGAAACAACAATGCTGTCTATCAACCTGTATTGAGGGGGTCTGTCAACAACAACAATGCTGTCTATCAACCTGTATTGAGGGGGTGTGTCAACAACAATGCTGTCTATCAACCTGTATTGAGGGGTGTGTCAACAATGCTGTCTATCAACCTGTATCAAGGGGTGTGTCAACACCAATGTATGGAGGGGTGCGCCATTACCAATGTATGGAGGGGTGTGTCAATACCAATGTATGGAGGGGTGCGTCAACACCAATGTATGGAGGGGTGTGTCAACACCAATGTATGGAGGGGTGCGTCAACACCAATGTACGGAGGGGTGTGTCAACAACAATGTATGGAGGGGTGCGCCAACACCAATGTATGGAGGGGTGTGTCAACACCAATGTATGGAGGGGTGCGTCAACACCAATGTATGGAGGGGTGCGTCAACACCAATGTATGGAGGGGTGTGTCAACAACAATGTATGGAGGGGTGCGTCAACACCAATGTATGGAGGGGTGCGTCAACACCAATGTATGGAGGGGTGGGTCAACAACAATGACGTCCATCAACCCGTATTGAGACAATGTATGGAGGGGTGCGTCAACACCAATGTATGGAGGGGTGTGTCAACACCAATGTATGGAGGGGTGCGTCAACACCAATGTACGGAGGGGTGTGTCAACAACAATGTATGGAGGGGTGCGTCAACACCAATGTATGGAGGGGTGCGTCAACACCAATGTATGGAGGGGTGGGTCAACAACAATGACGTCCATCAACCCGTATTGAGGGGTGTGTCAACAACAACAATGCTGTCTATCAACCTGTATTGAGGGGTGTGTCAAAACCAATGTATTGAGGGGTGTGTCAACACCAATGTATCGAGGGGTGTGTCAACACCAATGTATCGAGGGGTGTGTCAACACCAATGCCGTGTAACACAAACTACATGATAACATGGAGGTGATCATAACAGTAACCACAGCTAAAAAACAAACTCATTGAAAATCTGGCAGCGTGAGGGGAGGGAAAGGCTAGGAGGCCCGCTCAACGGTCCAGTGGTCAGTTTTTTTTTGTTTTTTTTGCTTTACCTTCGAAGGATAGACAAACAAGTTTCCCATTTGATACAGTTTTAAGATTAGAATATAACCCCCATGTTATGACGCATGTCCATGTGTTGTACCGGCCGCATTTCTTATCAACCATGGAAACACAGCAACCGTTTTCTTGTGGTGTATCCCAGTAATAAAGGCAAGGGAAGATGAGCCAGAGTCAGACATCCTATACATAACTCAGGACAAGCTCAGTACTACGGATCTATTCCAGTGGTCTTCTGCCTTTTTAGCTTGAATGCTATTTAGTCTCATGTGATTCCACAATAGCTGTAGTAAGTGCCCCACGAGGTCATAATTTAAGGACCCCTGATCCAGGGTATAGCCTTTATTGGCCCATGTTTCATGAGGGAATTACAAATGGGGGTCAACGCATTTGTGTGGAAGATAAGCCAGATCCGTGTCATTGCCACAAAGGTCGACAAGAGAGTCGTCTCACATGAGTTAACAAGGTTAGAGAAGAAGATAGGGACAACGGGTTGTTGGCGGACATGTGGCCTGTGTGGGTGGGGACATGTGGGGGTGTGGAATGTGGTCAATATGGCGTGCGGAGGTGGGGGCCAACATGACGTGTGGCGGTGGGGGCCAATGTGTCGTGTTGGAGTGGGAACATGTGGCATGTGGGTGGGGGACATGTGGCTGTGGGGGTGGGGGCATGCGGCGAGTTGGGGTGTGGACATGTGGGGTGTGGACAGGTGGGATGTGGACGTGGGGCTGAGGGGGTGGGGGCAGGGGGCGGGGTGAGGAGGGGCAGGGGGATGGGCAAGGGGGGGTTTGGGAGGGGGGGTGGGAGTGTGGCGGTGGGGGCCAATGTGTCGTGTTGGAGTGGGAACATGTGGCATGTGGGTGGGGGACATGTGGCTGTGGGGGTGGGGGCATGCGGCGAGTTGGGGTGTGGACATGTGGGGTGTGGACATGTGGGATGTGGACGTGTGGCTGAGGGGGTGGGGACATGTGGCGTGTTGAGGAGGGCCATGTGGATGGCCAATGGGGAGTTTTGGAGGTGGGGTGGGGCAATGTGGTATGTTGAGGTGTGTCACATGTGGCATGCGAACAATAATAATTACTAATGTTAAAACAGGAGGATTTTTAAACAGATTGGTTTATACAAACAACAATCTGAAAATTATTTTTAAAAAATTGTCCAGAAACACGGACAGTGTCCATAAACCTAAGTCAAACAAACCCTACAAATACACCAGGCCTCTACGGTCTACACGGTCAGACGTGCAAGAGTAGAGCTAAAGACAAAAGCGCATATCCGAGAACATGGCAAAGTCAGACCAATAACAGTGAAAAACCAATCGTACAAGTTCACTGCCACCCCATTAACTCAATGATATATGACTGCTTGTCACGGCTCTATGTCAATAAGCAAGCTGTTATCAGTTGGGGCGGAAATGCGTCGTCGCGACTTACTAACTCGTGTATGGTATAATGTGTCATCGGAGGATCGCTGGATACACAAGGATGTACACCACACAAGGGAGAAACTGAATAAACACCGAGAAGGAACGATCTAGCGACGGCTACGACGTCTATAGGGATTAGGTCAAAGGTCAGGACAAGAATACAGCACAGAATGAACACAGTGACAGACACGAGCCATCACGTGTAGTCATTATGTTGACTTACGGAAAGGTCCGGGTTCGAACCCCGCGAGGGAATTCTTAAAAAGGGACCAGAATAAAAACGTGGAGTGATTTGGGCCACGACGATGTTACGAGGAAATTTGAATTGAAAAATTACATCGTGATGTTTTAGAATATCATTTCACTTCAGAAATGCAGTACATTCTATGAGACAGAAAACATACTCGTGTATGTTCTAAATGTCTTATTCATTTTTGGGGAGAGGTTGTTGGAAAGTCTCAACTCCAACGTAATGGAGTCAGTAGATCAGGCGCCTAGACTGCTAGAATGATCTAAGGTACAGGGGCATGGAAAGTTCAATAATATAAGTTACAGGGACTTGCAAAACGCAGTGATATAAGTTACCGCGACTTGCAATGCTCAATGATATTCAATGATATAAGTTACCGGGACTTGCAAAGTTCAATGATATAAAAATAGAACTACGAATAATTGCCGACTTTCGTGCCACACTTTACCATCTGGATTCTACCTGGGGTATGTGCCCACCTGTAGAGCTGACATCATTTCCAGCTTGATAATCGTTCAACCATGAGTCAATGCGTAGGTGGAAACTTAAGCCACGACTACATCTCGCCGCTCTCTAGGACGGATAAATATGACACGATGTCTAAATCGGATCAGGAAGGCGAGGACATTAAAAAACCCCAAAACAACACCTTAACATTACAATTGAACCACAGATACTGTCTGTCATCAGGTATTGTTGAGTGGCATAGCTGTCATTCTGTTAACATCATACAACATTAATTTATTCATGGTGGTAGTCATATAAATTTGGATGACGTTAAAGTCTAAATGATTTACATCAATTATTCAAGTTGAAAACAAAATATTCAAAACCTCTTAAAAACCTACGGTCATTATGTCATTGATGTCAACCTACGGTCATTATGTCATTGATATCAAACCTACGGTCATTATGTCAATGATGTCAAACCTACTGTCATTATGTCAATGATGTGAAACCTACGTTCATTATATCATTGATGTAAAACCTACGGTCATTATGTCAATGAGGTCAAACCTACGGTCATTATGTCAATGAGGTCAAACCTATGGTCATTATGTCATTGATGTCAAATCCACCGTCATTATGTCATTGATGTCAAATCTATATTTGTGCAACGTTATGTAAAAAATAGCCAATTACTTTGGAAATCTCAATCCTAAAGTTAGCACAGTGGAGACACAATTTTAGCACAGTGGAGACACAATTTTAGCACAGGAGACAATTTGAAGATAGGACACAAATCTGGCACGGAGGAGACACACTTCAGACAACTTCACGATGCTTTGATAACGCGCAACGAACAAGGGGAGATTAATGATTCAATAGACAATAGACTTATTTATAGTCTATTCCCAACGAGTTATCAGATTAAAAAAAAAACATACCCACTGGCATTACAACATAACACAACATACCCACTGGAATTACATCATAACACAACATACCCACTGGAATTACATCATAACACACCATACCCACTGGCATTACAACATAACACAACATACCCACTGGAATTACATCATAACACAACATACCCACTGGAATTACATCATAACACAACACACCCACTAGCATTACAACATAACACAACACACCCACTAGCACTACAACATAACACAACACACCCACTAGCACTACAACATAACACAACATACCCACTAGCACTACAACATAACACAACATACCCACTAGCACAACAACATAACACAACATACCCACTAGCACTACAACATAACACACATACCCACTAGCACTACAACATAACACAACATACCCACTAGCACTACAACATAACACAACATACCCACTAGCACTACAACATAACACAACATACCCACTAGCACTACAACATAACACAACATACCCACTAGCACTACAACATAACACAACATACCCACTAGCACAACAACATAACACAACATACCCACTAGCACTACAACATAACACACATACCCACTAGCACTACAACATAACACAACATACCCACTAGCACTACAACATAACACAACATACCCACTAGCACTACAACATAACACAACATACCCACTAGCACTACAACATAACACAACATTACAAAGTAACTTTAAAGCTAATGTGGCATTGTGGCACCTGAATCAAGACATGAATCATGTGGAGTCGAAAGTGCGCTTTAGCTGCGACTCTCGGTGCCACCTTGACAGCCGGTCAATGCTTTTACGCTTGTATCGGGACTTAAAGTTGCTTCTGTCCCTGCTTTGGGTCACAATCTATGAAATCTCTCGTTGAGAACCACTGATCTAAAACCACAATAAAATCAGGAAACGCCTGCGTAGAGCGGCGGAAGACACGGATCACGGGTGTAATGAGAACACAACACGAGGGGAAATGCGGGGCCAGAAAGGGGAGCTCGGCACTTCGAAACCGAGACGCGGCTTCCACGAGATGTTGAAAGCTATAACAATCCGGTGACGTGAGATAAACGAGCCTTCTACATAATGCCCAACAACAGATCAAGAATAACGACAAGGATTTTATAGTCCAATAGGACAGAGAACTAAACTCCAGGGTTAGTTTTCAAACACTACAGTTTCAAACACTAGAGTTACAGTTACAGTGTTCGCAGGAATGATTGAATTCTAACTAACACTGAAGTGTGCATTATCTGATCTTGTAAAAATAAACCTTCTTGTGCTTTGAGACGGAGACTTCTCAACAAGATAAGGCGGCTTTATCGTCACTGGGGGAAATACAGAAGAAACGTATTGATTTCAACAAACTGCTCTATTCTCACAGCAGACCCTGACCAATGAAATCGCTCCACGCAGAGTTATACGACACACGGTGGAGTAAATGTCATCATTGAAATCGTCTACCCACTAACAAAATGTTTTTAAGACTTCAAACATAACCGCACATAAGCCGTATCGTGTCAAACATTTAAGATTAGATCGTATCGGTATCGCGATATGATGAGATTAAAGAGCAGAGCCGCGAGTAATGACCTTAGTAAAAAAAAAAAAAAAAGCTGAGCCATGGACTATGACGTGAAGGAAGATCTCTGCTATGCTATTCCTACCACAACAATCAGATCAGCTTTGCTTAGAACGTTGTAAATCTAATAGCTCTGACATCAACAACGTTCTCAGTTAAAATAAGCTCTGCTATGAAATCTGATCTCTGCTGAACAACGCTACTATGAACGATAATTTCTGTTCAACAAACATCCACTATGAACGATGATTTGATTTCAGGCGTAGCACTACGTTCATGGCGCACGTGTTAATCTCATTTTGATGGAACAAAGCCAGCTTTAGGAGGCTTAATCTTCGTGGATGGGCGATTGGGGGGGGGGGGGGGGGGGGGGGGATTTTGATAATCGTGAGTAGTCAAGAGAAGCAGAGATCACGCCACCAGCCTGAAGCTGGTCAGGCAACGCTTGACAGTCACGCAGGGATCGCCAAGATATACCACGCGGGAATGGTCCTGAACACGAATCTTGATTGTCTGGTCTGAGATCCAACTATCGGGAACGACTACTGATTTTATCAATTCAAAATAAAAACAACGACTTAAGTCTAATCAATTTTTTCGCCTATTTATAAACTCTAAACAACGTAAAAAACAATGACCCACGACCTCAGGGCCGTACTATCAATAAGGCTGACCAGGCTGGGGCCTAGGGGTCCCCAGGAGCAGATAGGGGCCCATGCAGCCTTTAGCCATGCTGGGAAAATCGAAAATATACATTTACAACTTCCTACTTAATGCCACAACATCAGACTGCTTCTAAATTCGACCTTTTTGCAATCATTTTAGTCAAGTTTAAAAAAAATAAATTATTAGAGTAAGAAATAAACGACTTCATTAATGACATCATTTATATTATTAGTGAAATAAATTGAAGGAAAGGAGAGCCCGATATCCGCGGCTGGATGTGGAGGGGCCCAAAGAAGCTCAAAGTCAAGGGGTCCTCCCGTGGATCAATGCGGCACTGCACGAGCTATGAGAGGGCATTCAAAGATGGCGTCTTCAGGGTTGCTAGGATCCTGCTGGTCGCATGTGCCAACAGCTAAGCCCAGATATCGGAATGGAGGCCACAGAACCGTCTGGGTTATGACAACCATGTTTAGATTTAGTCCATGAATGTGAGTGATTAAGTGGCACGAGGGCACAACCAACAACAAGCTCAGCGTCGGATCGTTCGACAACGCCACACACATAGTTTGGTTGTCATTGCATAGATTCATGGCATCAGAAATGTTGCCAGATATCGGGGGACTGAGTCCTTAGCTTCCGGCTGAAGTAAAAACACATTTTGTTTGGTATGAAAATAACGTGGCGTAATAATGAAAGGCCGCAACTGGAAACGGCCGTAGTACTAGATAGTTTATTCGTTAACAAGTGGTATTTGCGACATGTAATTAAACTGAAATGTATACTATTTTTTTCTTCTGAAACGATGATAGCAACTCATGATCGGCCCACAGGATCGGCCCACATGTTTGGGGATAACTTTTTTTCTATATCACCCTGGAAAAGTCAACTCATATCACCCTGGAAAAGTCAACTCATATCACCCTGGAAAAGTCAACTCATATCACCCTGGAAAAGTCAACTCATATCACCCTGGAAAAGTCAACTCATATCACCCTGGAAAAGTCAACTCATATCACCCTGGAAAAGTCAACTCATATCACCCTGGAAAAGTCAACTCATATCACCCTGGACAAGTCAAGTCACCAACACTTTAGAAAGTCGGCCCTGTAAATGACACTAGTTGAACATGGCGTCAGTCTGAGTGTACAGACCACGGTTTTGATCACGTGTAAATACCCTACTTCTCGGCGCATAGAACGAAGCGGCTTAAACATCGCTATTCCCTTTTCTTTCAAAATAAAAAGCTCACCTAATGATGTTTGTATTAAGTGCATCTGCTTCACCCACGTATCTGAAGTAATTATTTTAAATGGCGCCTAGGCTTTCGTGAATTTCTTAAATCGTATTTCAAAAAAGAAAGTCGAGAACCGGCTTTTGAATTATTTTGAGATTAGTCAACTGTCGGACTTCATAAGGTGTGGAAATAAACTACAAAGTTCTGTCGTGGCATTTGTGTTAGATATTGCTAGTCTTTTATCCAAACGAGACTGGTCGATACTTTGTTGCTCAGTTCCAATTATCATAAGCAAAGATAAAGAGTACGAAAAAAACGTTCATTATCTGAAAAGCATTATAAAAATAATGATTGAACAACACGGGTATTTCTTGAGACCGACGTCTACGTTTACAGTTAACATCCGCGTAACAGGCGGAATGAAAAAAAAGTGTGTGTGTATGTGTGGGGGGGGGGGGGCAAATGATCTGCCTAAAAGAAATTTAAGACTTGTTCTGATTAAATTTGTAGTAACCCAATGCTGGCTAAAAAAAAAAATCAACATCTAACATACCAAGAAAAAAAAAAAAAACAAACAAAAAACCGCGTAACAGGCGGAATGAAAAAAAAGTGTGTGTGTATGTGTGGGGGGGGGGGGGCAAATGATCTGCCTAAAAGAAATTTAAGACTTGGTCTGATTAAATTTGTAGTAACCCAATGCTGGCTAAAAATAAAAATCAACATCTCACATACCAAGATACAAAAAAACAACAAACAAAAACGAACTTTGATAAAATGAAATACTCTAGGGATTTAACAGCATTGTAATCAAGACGATAACGGTAATGGGCAGATTTATGAAATGCAAATTGTGTTTATGAGAGAGAGATAAAGAGGAGATGAGAGCACAAAACAGATTCCAATAATAAGGCATCTTGTCGGTATAATTATCTGAAACTGCGGCTCTCCAAGTAATTGAGCTCGTTTTCAATGGAAGGGGAGATTTGAAATGTAAATTGAACGAGGGGGCAAAGCTTAGCGGGATGTCTAAGATTAGCTCAGCATGCCTTCCCTTGGAATATCAGCAACATCGAGCTCTTACATGCTCACTATCACTACTAGACTGTGGAAACAGAGGGGGGGGGGGGGGGGGGGGGTGGGGGAGGGAGGAGGATGGGAAACGGGTAATGCAAGATTTTCTTTTAAAAAACTCCTTTGATTTTCTCCCTGTAAGCAGCACTTGGTCTAGAATGCTGAAATTGGCTACACAGGTTAGTTGTGTGGTACATACGTTATTGTCCTAAAAGATTGCCGGATCGTTGGCTTAGCATTCCCGTGGCAGTGCAACATGCAGTCCGCTGAAGGGTTTCATGCAGCCGGCAGTAACACCCGTGAACTGGATGGAATGCTTTCGTAGAATGTTCAAACTGTCAATGTCAAATTGCATTACTGAGAATGAAACCTAACACTAGTTCACTGCTTACGTTCAAAGTTTGTCTAGAACAGGTCTGGAAAATACCGGCTAGCGAACACGCGATCTTGTAAAAAAAAAAGCAAATATTCGGGCCTCGTGTGGATGAGGATAACCTTGAAACCGAAGAATTCAGGTGTCCTAAAAAAAAATAATTATTATTTTAGAAATGGTCAAAATGGACAGATGGCGGCACTTCGACCGACATGTCCATAAAAATGTTAGATCCCCGTAAACCACAGACGTCTTCTTTTTGTTATGAAAAAAGCCAGACTAAAAGGCGCCTACTGCATGCAATATGTGGAGCTAAGTAAGAAATCATCACAGTTATAAAACAAGCAGACAAAAAAGTGTTAAAATGCGAATCACGCGGACTAGCCTTAAAGTTTAGCAGTGTTTAGGGCACGGTGACTTAGTAGAGCCTTTCAAGCAGACGCAAGTTCTTTCAGGTTCAAACAAAGCTAATCTCGTAAATGCTGTCTACCACGATTTCAAAAGCCAAACTGTCTGCGCTGTCAACAAAACAGACAGACTGCGTCAATGGAATCATTATTTACCGTGACAACGGACTCACATGAAAAACTTTGGTAAATATGGATTTATTTATGTGCTCAAAATGAATTTGTAGAATAAAAAAAAACAAAAACATTTCTAATTTCTTTAATCAATAAAAGAATCTTATCTCATGAGTCCAGCCCCCAAGACCACCACTATCTACAATTAAGCGACTATCAAGCAGACTCCCACTAATGAATAGGAAACCACATAGGAGCAATGCCAATACTAATATCTCCTTTCAGTTAACTACCTCTTTTCTGAATGAACCACACGACTCTTAAGACGAGAAATGTCCGGATTGCGTTTTCCTTTTTTAAATCAATAAATTATACTCAATAATTTCCCCACCCCTTTGTAGCAAGGCAATTTTAAACAGCTAACCGTTAACTCGTCTAGGTAGCAGACCTAGAACAACCCCCCCCCCCCCCCCCCCCCCCCCACCGTCAGACACCAGAGCTGGATGACCTCCCATACAATATGATTACGGTCAAATACCAGGCATGGGCGATTCCCACCAGACGCCAAAGCTGGAGGACCTCCATACAATATGACCATTGTCTTACACAGACACCACCAATACTGGATGCACACTGAAGTTTCAGCACATGGCAACGACCCACACCCCCTACAAAAGTAGGATGACAGTCAATGGTCAATACATCGACTTACCGCTTGAAAGCAGGAAGTCCGAACAAAAGCAAAACATCTTTAACACCATAATGCGTATCCAAAATTAGACACACTAAAATACTCAGACCAGCACTTCATACTGGTCGACAAATCCTGGGACAGTGAGTCTCATTTCTTCAACCCGAAACTTAAGAAAATGTACCCCAACCAGGGCTTGCATCCTTGGGATAAGACAACACTTATCTTAAACGTGTTGCTCCCCACCCGACTGAAAAAAAAAACCCAAAAGAAATCAAAACAAACAACCACCACCAAACAGAGAAATCGTTTCGACCAGTGATCTAAGATCTAAGCAAGTGTTTGGAAACGTTCATCTAAATACACAATTCTCCATGTAACAATGTCAGTGAAGCTACCAGATGCCGCTGATTTTACCAGATAAAAGTCCCGTTAACTGGCTAAAAATTTCTTTCGTTTTACGAATTTAGACTCAATTTAAATCAGGTTTTATTAAATAATCGGTATAAAAGGGGGTGGGTCATTAAAATTTGAATATAGGTTAGGGGCGTGAAAAGAGAGTGCGATCGCGAACCTGGGGAAAAAAAAGTGTGTGGGGGGGGGGGCGCGTTGGGATTCTGCAAGTGCGGTACTTGAATTCATGTTTTGTCAAGTAACGTTAGTGGATGTGAAGTTCACGCATTGCGGCCGTCATTGTTTGGTGTGCTAGAGTACGCATAGGTTGACATTGCCAAGTGGTTTGATACGGTTGGTTAGCAGCTCGTGACATGCCATCACAGTGTCGCAGTTTTGGAACTGAGGGAGCTCTGATCTGCGTAATAACAGACCTATTCCTAGAAGAAAAATGTCTTTTCGTTTGGAGGAATGGGAGTCGCTTAGTCAATTATTTTGTCACGTGATATGAGTAAAAACGAGTAAGATTTCCGGTATACTGTATACAACACACTAGTGCTTGACAACAGTAGCCCGATACACACTACAACTACACAGGAATGGGAGTCGCTTAGTCAATTATTTTGTCACGTGATATGAGTAAAAACGAGTAAGATTTCCGGTATACTGTATACAACACACTAGTGCTTGACAACAGTAGCCCGATACACACTACAACTACACTACATTTCGTCCAATGAAAATTAACAATAAAATAAACAAAGGGGAATGACTCCTGCATCAATATTGAATAAAAACGCAAATGACGTCATGAGCACGCACGGAGCTCAACAACAGCCTGCCGATAATAGTATTGATAGTTCCCATCGAATATCGCTCACAAATTTTTCTTGAAATAACTTTCTTCCTTTAATTATAACTGACGTATATTTATTGTCACATTTATGGATTTCATTTAAAAAACGCATGTATTCCTGAATATTTCGAAAGGTAAAATTTTTAATTAACATGACATTGGGGAAGCACTGATGAAGTATCTTTTGTTGTGTGTAGCAGCCTAGTGATGACTTACTCATATCACGTGACCAAACAAGGAAGTGACTAAGCGACTCCCATTAAAATAATTGTATACATTTTCACCTGAAAACTCAGCACACAATACATTAGCAAACGATTCTGAGTTTTATTTGTACATAGGGATTCTATACTTCATACATAATTTGCGTACTAATTATTGAATGGCAGGTGCTGGTGCAGTTCGAATAGGGAATAACGTCAACAGACCACCTTAACTTAAAGACAGTGGACTAGGTTAACAATTGTGGAATAGAAAGAAACGACAATATAACTAAGAACGTGAATGTAACGGGTGACGGGATGTGTGTGTGCGTTCAAGTGTGTCAACATGCCAGAACATGACATACAACACTTGTGGACTGAAGTTCAGCTGACACCCAGGCACGCAAAACACGGACAACTCTCACTGCAAGCCTCCGCCGCCTTGCCCACGAGCCCTTGGTGAAAGGCTAAGGAAGGCAACCCCCAACCGAACAATCCAGCGAGGGGGCCCGGTAGGCGGCATGACGCTGACTGAATGAAAATTCCGGCAACTCTTTCGACATTCCTCGTGTCAAGCCTCATCGTACACTACATTCTAGATGTTCCCTTGGTACATCCAGATACACTACATTCTAGATGTTCCCTTGGTACCACCAAATACACTACATTCTATATGTTCCATTGGCACCACCAGATACACTAGATTCTAGATGTTCCCTTGGTACCACCAAATACACTAGATTCTAGATGTTCCCTTGGTACCACCAAATACACTAGATTCTAGATGTTCCCTTGGTACAACCAGATACACTACATTCTAGATGTTCCCTTGGTACCACCAGATACACTAGATTCTAGATGTTCCCTTGGTACCACCAGATACACTAGATTCTAGATGTTCCCTTAGTACACCAGGGAGACGGATGCCAAAAAAAGTATACATCATTGGGGACTAGGGCTATACAGACATAAACCCTTAATTGGGCTTTGAAAAACAATCCCACAAACAAAATAACTCAGCACATTTATAAAATCTCCACCCAGGGGTGCGACAAAGAACTATAAGGTCATCTTAAAACAGCGGTTCTCAACCTGTGGGTCGAAGGACCCTTTCATAGGGGTCGCCTTGGACCATCGGAAAACACAAATATCCTACATTTATGAAGTAGCAACGAAAATAATTTTGTGGTTGGTGGGGGGTCGTCATAACATGAGGAAATATAATGAAGGGTCGCGGCATTAGAAAGGTTGAGAATCACTGTCTTAAAATGTGTTTTTTAAAAAAGGGTGTACTACACAGAAAACGTTTCTATGGGAGCAAGGCATAGCGTGGTTGGAACCCCGATCTAGAGGCATATGAAGCGTTAAGTTTCCGAAGCACAAAAAAGGAGAAAACCAAGAGCTCACGGAACCTACAGTAGAACAAGATATTCGCCATTTCAGAGACACATTAGACACACTGTAAGGAGACGCCGAGAACAAATAAAGGGTTAGTGCTCTGGTACATCATATACAATCTTGCACAGACAATCTATATAATAAGTTTTAAAAAGTGGGCCTTCAAATGGCTAGAGTCGGAAATCCATCCAGAAAAGAGAAATATAGATCGGATCTTGCATGAAAGTTAAAAAAAAAAAAAAAAAAAAAAAAAAAAGGGCAGGGAGAAAAAAAAAAAAAAAAAAAAAAAAAAAAAAAAAATAAGAACGTTCATGAAATATAAAAAAAAAAAAAAAAAAAAAAAAAACTTGGCCCGGGGAGAAGAATGCGTGATGATATCAATGTGGGGACAGGGTTAGTCCGCCAGGGAAATTGGATGCCTTTAAGAGAGCGCCATTCTAACAACGGAGATTAACATAAGGTCGCGGAGAAAATGAAGAGTTGGAATATTTATATAAAAAAACGAACAAGCATTTATATCAATGAAAATTGGTTGATGTACTATAAAAGTTCGACGTAAACAAAGCTGCTCAACCGCAGTCAAAGATACGCTCACGGACGACCTAATAGTAAATAGATTAACTGCAATTGCCAAGACCAACCCAAAGATAAGCTCATAGAAACGTGATAGGTCGACTACATCTCCCATGACTAATTCGTTTCGCCAGGTTTGGTACATGGTAATTCATAGACTGAGGCCAGTCACCCGACCAGAGCTATTTTCAAACACAGACATGCCCGTGGGCTCTGTGGCACAAACCGAATCAGGGCAATGAGTAACATGCAACAACGCCAGCCAGCAGTACGGTGGACATCAACAGACAGTTACACTGTCGCTTGTGTGCTAATGCAATGTTGTCTTGGGTGAGGTGATCAAACAAAGAACTTTGCACAGGTGTTTCCCCGCACACACGAAATACACCGAGCAACAATTCCACATAGCCCAACAATTTTTGTTGACCAAAGGTCACCACGGTGCTCAACAGCCCCCCGCCCTCCCTCCCTCCCGTTCACATCACCTTAAAATTCTAGCTAGTAAACTGTTCATTGTCCCCATGAAGGTTAACAGACCCGACAAATGGTTGGTGGATTGATATCAATAACGCATAACGTCTAGTTGATATTACAATTGAGTTCGGTGGATTATCATAGGCCCGAAACCTTTCACATGTAAAAACAGAGATATAGTCTATATAATATAGTACATATACATGTAAATAAATATATACCAAAGTGAGTGACACGGTGGAAAAAACAAGGGAAGAGGGGTCGATTTTTTGAAACCATATTTATAAAACCTGACATTGACAGGAAAGGTGTACTTTCTGTTGTGATGTTTATTCAGAAATAAGACTTTACCTTAACACGAAGTGTGTTTGAGAGTAAAATTTCACAAGATTAAAAAAAAATTAAACAATGCTTTTATTTTGAAAGTGACGTATTTAGCGGGAGGTTTGGGGGGGGGGGTCGAGATTTGTGACAGCGGTCTAGAAATAGCATTAAGCACTTTAAGGACGGCACTTAACGAGAGGAAAATCATTCTAATTACAAACATCCAATACTTTTTTTTTTGTTTAAAGATAAAGATGTGTCATACCATTACTTTGTTCGGAGAGGGGAAGCAGACAATTTTTGATAACCTCCGATGCATGAACTAAGTTTTGCATCATTGAAGAACCCCGTAACGTAAGCTCCTCTAGAAACGTGAGGCCCTGGGCAACTTCCCATGCCTTAACACGGCACTGACCTTACTAACCCTAACAGCCGCAGTTCAGCACTCACCCAACTGGAGTGGCGACCGCAGGCGAGCACATTTCTGACCTGAAGCAGCCACTTCTCGGCATATTCACCAAACAAAATAAATCTGCTAAGAGAGGCCCAAAAAAAAAAAAAAAATTTCGTTCCAGCAGAGTGGGTGAAAGGCTTCTTTACCTGTTACCTGTACGTCCCCTCTTGACCGTGTTTGTTCACCAGCTAGAGCACATTTCTGACCTGAAGCAGCCACTTCTCGGCATATTCACCAAACAAAATAAATCTGCTAAGAGAGGCCCAAAAAAAAAAAAAAATTTCGTTCCAGCAGAGTGAGTGAAAGGCTTCTTTACCTGTTACCTGTACGTCCCCTCTTGACCGTGTTTGTTCACCAGCTCACAAGAGAGAAAAACACCTAACCCTATTCAGATTTTAAAAAAAAACACAAAAAAATGGGCAACAAGGAGAATCGGGTTACATTAAAGCAGGCTGATGAGCACTGAAAAGACCAACAACTCCTGGCTCTATGAGTCACACACTCTCACACGCAATAAACTATTTTAAAGTAGGTTGGAGAAACACGAGAATTCTATGATAGCTTAGGACAGAGGATCACAAATTGTGCGTCGCTAGCTACCCACCGAGAGGTGCGCGGTTTACTCACAGGGATGGTGAGCACTCAAATCAAAGTACGCAGCACCAGACCCCTTTTTATTTGGAATAATCGACTGACCTGTCAAGAGTCCACTCATAATAATTAAGCTCCCCATCCCATACAAATGACTTGAAAAAAAAAACTTGACCGCTTTTCTCCTGTTTAACACTTCACAACAACACTCTTCAAATGTTTTCAAGGGAGTCATGTCGTACGTTAGATGTACCACTTGTAACATCTCACAACCCTTTTAAATATTGCGTATTAAATGACCTAACCACTTCATCGTTAACCTGAACTGCTGCACCCTTCCATCATGTGGTTCATAAACAAGTACATCTCCATGATCTGCGTGATGTTAAGTGTCTGGTAACATTCGTCAGTTATTTCAAGTTTATAAATTTGTTGAGTGGGAATGAAAACCTGTTGACTAAAAACCAGTCCAAGGAAATGAACCACGCCTAATACACTGTCACCTTACGTAAATTCTGTTAAATAAATGTCAATTGGGCCGAGTTAGTCAACCAAAATGGTGTATAACAAATCCACTTTTTGCAACCAAAGACTAAAATTTCAATGACAGTGTGGCTGGTTGGGATTAGTAGCAGCAAAGCTTAAAGATTTAGAAGTAAAAAAAGAAAGTTGAGTTAGTAGAACATTTTCCTATCAATTACAGCTAGGCATTGATGGGTATAGCCAGCCTATACTGATAAAATGGACGTCAGCGTTGTTTAAGTAGATTTCGTCCTTGCCTTTACAAAAACATAAAAAGGGCTGATGATAAAAACGATTTTAAAATATTTAAAATAATATTCACAGTAGTGGGATCCTTGGTTTGATCAAATCAGCAATTAGACTTATTTAAATCATATTTAATTTAGAAATAAATGTGATGAGAGATAATGTGTCCATATACTACTAGTAAAAACAGACAGAACGTGGTGCAAGGCAATTTGAATACTTTTAGTTTCAATTTTTCTTGTTAGTTTACAAATGATGGCTAATTTGGAGAGATGTCGCCATGACGTCATTTGCCTGTTTATTATAGTTGCAGTGAATTAGGGTTCAGGTTAGGTTTAGGGATACATTTAGGGTTCAGGTTAGGTTTTATAACTAATGCAGAGCCTCACAAACCCTTTTTAATGGTGAAAAACTATTCAGACCACGACAATGTCTTTTTGCAACATGGTCATTCAATTTCACTAACACAGTGGTAGCTTACACTTATTACTTAAGACTACTATATTAACACTTAGTTAAGGTGATGCAAAAATGAATTCAAAATTGTAATAATAAAAATTTATGGTCACATGACATTCGGACATATCTATTAAAAACTCTTTTGATTTATATTTTTTATTTTAAAATACTATATTATATGATTTAACAAATCAAATTATTTTCTCAAGTTTTATAGCGTATAACGATCATTAATATAAATTGTAATTGTAAATTAATTTTTTACATGTATTGCTTCTCCCCATGCCCATATTAATAATATATTATCATGTCTCATGTGTTTCCTGATATGTTATTTCAATTAAATTAACAATTCTAAACAAGGGATAGGCTAATAATAATTTAATTTAGGCTTAGGCATTGCCATTATTATATAAGTATACTATAGAACATGTATGAATCATGAATTAATTCAAAACACTTGAGTTCATCATAAATGATTTCTCCTAATTCTAATTGTACTCGCTCAGTCACTGAGTCTTTATCATTATCCTTCTCTGTCGTTTAGTCTATCTAGTACTTTTTAATGTTTAGCTTAGGCTTAGGCCTGGCAGTTCAGTAGTCGTAAATGAATAAATTGAATACTGTATAATAATATAGGCATAGGTCTTACTATTAAAAAAGGACTTTAAAAAATAATTAAAATTGCCTTATTACTGTAAAAATAGGTCAATTTTTAAACATTACATTCCTAAAAAAAAAAAAAAATAGCCTAGTATTTAAAAAAAATTAAGTGTACTCACAATCACAACGAAAAAATTTGATAAATTCTCAGTAAGAAAATTGCGAAGAACTCTCAGTTACTAAAATTTTAGAAGGATCTATTCACTTAATACATGACCAAATTAGCAATGAAAGAAATTTATATGCCAAAAAAAAGTACGTGCATCATTTATATTTATTATAGCATAAAAGTTTACTTACCTTATTATATTATCCGACAACAAAGAACTCACTATCTCCCTTCCTCAATACTGATTTCGTAGATCTTTCCACTTCTGAATTTTGGTTTTCACCGGTTTTATTACAGTTCAAAAGCCAGATTTAGTTACATAGCAATTTGTACAACAAAAAAGATAACACTTATTAACCTTAGTAAATAAACTATAACGATATTTTAAATTTCAATTGATTTTAATTATTTTTTTTAAATTGATTTTATAAAATCTTTAAAGTAACAATAAAAAGGCTAAAATGTTTGCATTTTAAAAAATAAAATGATATTTTGCAGCTTAACTGGCCAAAAAGTATATCAGGGGCATTAATAAAGAGAACATTGTGGTTCCTATATGTTGAGCACTTATGACCCCTCACATTTATTTCAACTTTAAAAAAACCAACCAAACAAAAATAAACAAATATTAGGCAGACGATAAGAACATTTGATAAATTTCCTACCATACTCTACCGAGAAATCGAAATCGAGCAAATATTGAGATAGTCTCTCCTTTTAAGCATATACTATTGATAAAACTTAAAAACCAAACATATTAAATTAATGTATTGAACAAAAATATAATTATATTAAAGAAACTAAGAACAAAAACTCTCCTTTAAATACGAACTTGTATTTGAAGAAATGTGTAAAATAAGTTACGCAAAGAAATACTATTATTAAAAGCACTTGAACAAGTTTCTTGAACTTCAATCATATCCCAAAAAATGCAACAGATTCAAAAGCCATTATTTTGCTGAATCATTCAAGAGTCATAGGTGTGATTAGCACAAGCAACGGTGTATGTGGTTGTTTGTGAGACAAGGTCAATTGTTAGCTGTGACTTACTGCTTAAAAGTTGACAAAGCCCTGTAATAGTAATGTTTTCACGATTTTAACATGGAGGAAAAATTGGTTTGTAATATTCATTGATGTAACTCTTTGCATTTGGTGTAACTGTTAATAAAGAAAAAGATATATTGATTAATGTATTTCCTTTTTTTTACTCTTTGCATTTTTTGTAGCTGAAAACAGATCAAGAGAGATTAATTAATGAATCTTTCTGTTTTTTTTTTGTGTGTGTGGTTAACAGCTCTGTCCTAAGAGGTGACGAATTTACGCTTTAACTAAATATATAATGAGTTAAATATCGTATCAAACTGATTTTTTTAAAGTAACAAAAGTATCCTTTTAAACAGTGTGTTTTTGTCAACAATGTTACTCTTTGAAGAACTAATTCCTCAGTTTTCAAATTAAATAATAAAGCAAATTTATACTTTTGTTGGTGCTTTTGTTGTTAGAAATTTTCTTGTACTCTAAGAGTCTAATAGTGTTATCACTTTTCGTATCAATTTTCATGGGTAGCCGCTTAGTACTACCCTACGTCTTACAAGTTAGTAGTGTTTGGGAGTTTCCTGGAGCTGCCCACGTAGTCCATGGTTGGGAATCACTACTCAAGATTATTGATATAAAAAAAAAAGAAAAAAAAAATGGAAATTTAAGGGGAGATGACTTTAGTAACAATGATTTTGATTAGAGTCTCAGGATTACCTCCCTCGTATTTATAGTTATATTTTTTTTGTTTGATGTGATGGCTGCATCGGTGAGGCATGTTAGCAAGAACATTTCTTAGTACAGCGAGTGGAGAAGTTGATGAAGGAGACAGCCACCCATGAGGTGATTTAGAAGTAAACTGTTCATGCATTCCCATCTGTTCAGGAGTTTTCAGGCATTTAGAATGAACATTAGCAACGGAATGCACAAATACAAGTATCAACCTGTATGGTGGCTCATTTCGTTTATGAGGTGGAAGGAAAACGCCCATTGTAAATTACATCTGTAACAGGCCTAGCAAGGCTGTAGTGGATAAAGACTGTTCAAGAAACTAAGTATAAAAAGGGTGAAAATGGTTGAATCGCCAATCGGGTGGCTGGGACTCGTTAGCCGTGGACGCCACCTCATCTAAGAGAAGGCAAACTCTGAATTCAAACCAGGAGCCAAAATGATCAATAAATTGATCGTGGGTCCCCAAATATGAAGAATACAATAGAATAATTGTTCGATATATATGCAATATATATTTACCTCTCCACTACGTCAGCCCACCGGTAAATTGTTTTAACTGAATTTTGTTCGAATTAAAAAAAATAAATAAATAATGAAGTTGCCTATATTTTGTTAATGATGGAAGAATAGAAATACTAGATTAACAATGAAAACAATTAAATGTGTTTACTTTGGATTAGTTAGTTTTGCTATCATTTCTACGGTTTATCTATTGAGAAGAAATTAATCTTTTTTGAATTTTTGACGCCGGTCGACACGTATATCGAACAATAAAGGCTATTTCTTAAAGGTAATGAGGGTGCCAACACTTTGGCTAGTATTTCTTAAAAGGTAATGAAGGTACCAACATTTTGGCTAGTATTTCTTAAAGGTAATGAGGGTACCAGGACTTTGGCTAGTATTTCTTAAAAGGTAATGACGTTACCAACATTTTGGCTAGTATTTCTTAAAGGTAATGAGTTTCAACACTTTGGCTAGTATTTCCTAAAATAAATGAGGGTATCAAAACTTTGGCTAGTATTTCTTAAAAGGTAATGAGGGTAAAAACATTTTGGCTAGTATTTCTTAAAGGTAATGAGTTTATCAACACTTCGGCTAGAATTTCTTAAAGGTAATGAGGTTATCAACATTTTGGCTAGTATTTCTTAAAGGTAATGAGAGTATCAACACTTTGGCTAGAATTTCTTAAAGGTAATGAGGTTATCAAAACTTTGGCTAGTATTTCTTAAAGGTAATGAGGGTACCAACACTTTGGCTAGTATTTCTTAAAAGGTAATGACGGTACCAGCACTTCGGCTAGTATATCTTAAAAGGTAATAAGTTTCAACACTTTGGCTTGTATTTCTAAAGGTAATGAGGGTATCAACACTTTGGCTAGTATTTCTTAAAGGTAATGAGGGTACCAGGACTTTGGCTAGTATTTCTTAAAGGTAATGAGGGTATCAACACTTTGGCTAGTATTTCTTAAAGGTAATGAGGGTATCAACACCTTGGCTAGTATTTCTTAAAGGTAATGAGGGTATCAACACTTTGGCTAGTATTTCTTAAAGGTAATGAGGGTATCAACACTTTGGCTAGTATTTCTTAAAGGTAATGAGGGTATCAACACTTTAGCTAGTATTTCTAAAGGTAATGAGGGTATCAACACTTTGGCTAGTATTTCTTAAAGGTAATGAGGGTATCAACACTTTGGCTAGTATTTCTTAAAAGGTAATGAGGGTGTCAACACTTTGGCTAGTATTTCTTAAAGGTAATGAGGGTGTCAACACTTTGGCTAGTATTTCTAAAGGTAATGAGGGTATCAACACTTTGGCTAGTATTTCTTAAAGGTAATGAGGGTATCAACACTTTGGCTAGTATTTCTTAAAGGTAATGAGGGTATCAACACTTTGGCTAGTATTTCTTAAAGGTAATGAGGGTATCAACATGTTGGCTAGTATTTCTTAAAGGTAATGAGGGTATCAACACCTTGGCTAGTATTTCTTAAAGGTAATGAGGGTATCAACACCTTGGCTAGTATTTCTTTAAGGTAATGAGGATATCAACACCTTGGCTATTGGCTAGTATTTCTTAAAGGTAATGAGGGTATCAACACCTTGGCTAGTATTTCTTAAAGGTAATGAGGGTATCAACACCTTGGCTAGTATTTCTTTAAGGTAATGAGGATATCAACACCTTGGCTAGTATTTCTTAAAGGTAATGAGGGTATCAACACTTTGGCTAGTATTTCTTAAAGGTAATGAGGGTATCAACACCTTGGCTAGTATTTCTTAAAGGTAATGAGGGTATCAACACCTTGGCTAGTATTTCTTTAAGGTAATGAGGATATCAACACCTTGGCTAGTATTTCTTAAAGGTAATGAGGGTATCAACACGTTGGCTAGTATTTCTTAAAGGTAATGAGGGTATCAACACCTTGGCTAGCCTTATGATGAAGTAGAAGTGCTCAAAATCGGCGCCAGGAACGAAATCAAAACTGGTCATGCATGGCTAGACGTGGAGAAAAGGAGACTGAGCGTGACGTCACAATTTATTAGCACGTGAAAGCTTTCCCCCCCAAAAAAGTTCTTATTAGTGCTTTACCTACTGATAGTGCTTTACCTGCTGATAGGGCTTTACCTGCTGATAGGGCTTTACCTGCTGATAGTGCTTTACCTGCTGATAGTGCTTTACCTGCTGATAGTGCTTTACCTGCTGATAGTGCTTTACCTGCTGATATTGCTTTACCTTCTGATAGTGCTTTACCTGCTGATAGTGCTTTACCTGCTGATAGTGGCTCTAATAGGGCTATAACTGGTGACAGGGATGTAGGTGCGGATAGTGGTGTGACTGCCGAAAGTGCTGCCGCAAATGCTGTAACTGCTTATATTGATGTAACTTATAATAGTGTCGTAACTGCTGATAGTGCTGTAAATGCAGATAGTGCTGTAAAAGCTGACAGTGCTGTAAATGCTGACAGTGCTGTAAATGCTGATAGGGCTGTAAAAGCTGACAGTGCTTTAAATGCGGATAGTGCTGTAAATGCTGACAGTGCTATAAAAGCTGACAGTGCTGTAAATGCTGACAGTGCTGTAAATGCTGTTAGTGTTGTTAGTGCTGTAAATGCTGATAGTGCTGTAAATGCTGATAGGGCTGTAAAAGCTGACAGTTCTTTAAATGCGGATAGTGCTGTAAATGCTGACAGTGCTATAAAAGCTGACAGTGCTGTAAATGCTGATAGTGCTGTAACTGTTAATAGTGATGTAACTGCTAATAGTGCTGTAAATGTTGATAGTGCTGTAAATATTTATAGCTCTGTAAATGTTGATAGTGCTGTAAATGATAATAATGCTGTAACTGCTAATAATGCTGTAACTGCTGATTGTGTTGTAACTGCTGATTGTGTTGTAACTGCTCATATAAACAAAGCCTATAAAATTATAAGGTATGTAATAGATCAAAAGTGAATAAAATAATGAACAAGATGCTGTTACTGCATTATATTTCGTCTGATGACTCATGAATTATGCATTCCCGGCAAACGAAAGGTCAAAGGTCAGCTCCCTTCAGTTAATGTTATAGTTAACAACATTTATACAATAATTGAACTTAATTCCGTTCGAACAAATCTCCTCTTTCCCGTTTGACCAAACTTCTATCGATCATTTTTCCGTTGGCCAAATTTCTTTCGAACAAATTTGTGGAACGGAAACGAGTGGATTTATAGTATGGATATTTTATTTTGGATAGGTCCAAATTCTTAAAAAAAAAAAATATGCTATACAATTTAAATACAGTACAATTTTTCTCCTGCTATGTTATTATTTATGGGTCTTACAATGTCAGGGATTCTCAACAGTACCAAATTTTACTAAAGAGAGCATCATCTGAGAACCATCGTCCTAACATGGCGTGAGCTGCGACTGCCTTTACACATGAGCCTGTTATCTAACTTTCCTGGGACAAGTTGATAGCACTAACGGACAACACCGTCCCAAGGGGGCGGGCACGTCCAGCGCACTCCTATGACTCATAGCCTCGTTATGGCCATCACCAGTTGACCAGAGTGCTTATGACTCTTTCCACTCTGATCCGGGCGTAGTGCAAACATTGGGTAAAAAAAAATCCGAGAGAATTGTTTCCCTTTTGAAAATCTGAACCAAGGCAATACTATTCACCTATTGCTTGAGTAACAAAATATTATATTTTTTCTCTGATCATATATCAGTAATAAATAACACATATTAAAACAAAAAGTTGTTCTACAATTTTAACGTGTGTGTTGGCGAAGTAGGCACTGTGATACAAATACAAAAAGTACATTCCATTTTCTTCTGGCTAAAAAACAACAACCAAAAAAAAAAAACAACAACAACAAAACCAACCATGTCCCTATCATGTCTGACGGCAACGTTCTACCAGGATCTGCACTTTGTCATCGAATTTACAAATGACACGAAGAGGACTGAAGTAATGCACCAAAGAGTTCCTGGGAGGCTTCATGTGGAACCCAAAATCACAATCTACTGACCGGAGTAGCGTATAGAACAAAACTGACCGGAGTAGCGCATAGAACACAACTGACCGGAGTAGCGCATAGAACAAAACTGACCGGAGTAGCGCATAGAACACAACTGACCGGAGTAGCGTATAGAACACAACTGACCGGAGTAGCGCATAGAACACAACTGACCGGAGTAGCGTATAGAACACAACTGACCGGAGTAGCGCATAGAACACAACTGACCGGAGTAGCGCATAGAACACAACTGACCGGAGTAGCGCATAGAACACAACTGACCGGAGTAGCGCATAGAACACAACTGACCGGAGTAGCGCATAGAACACAACTGACCGGAGTAGCGCATAGAACACAACTGACCGGAGTAGCGCATAGAACACAACTGACCGGAGTAGCGCATAGAACACAACTGACCGGAGTAGCGCATAGAACACAACTGACCGGAGTAGCGCATAGAACACAACTGACCGGAGTAGCGCATAGAACACAACTGACCGGAGTAGCGCATAGAACACAACTGACCGGAGTAGCGCATAGAACACAACTGACCGGAGTAGCGCATAGAACACAACTGACCGGAGTAGCGCATAGAACACAACTGACCGGAGTAGCGCATAGAACACAACTGACCGGAGTAGCGCATAGAACACAACTGACCGGAGTAGCGCATAGAACACAACTGACCGGAGTAGCGCATAGAACACAACTGACCGGAGTAGCGCATAGAACACAACTGACCGGAGTAGCGCATAGAACACAACTGACCGGAGTAGCGCATAGAACACAACTGACCGGAGTAGCGCATAGAACACAACTGACCGGAGTAGCGCATAGAACACAACTGACCGGAGTAGCGCATAGAACACAACTGACCGGAGTAGCGCATAGAACACAACTGACCGGAGTAGCGCATAGAACACAACTGACCGGAGTAGCGTATAGAACACAAATGACCGGAGTAGCGTATAGAACAAAACTGACCGGAGCAGCGTATAGAATACAACTGACCGGAGTAGCGCATAGAACACAACTGACCGGAGTAGCGCATAGAACACAAATGACCGGAGTAGCGTATAGAACAAAACTGACCGGAGTAGCGCATAGAACACAAATGACCGGAGTAGCGTATAGAACAAAACTGACCGGAGCAGCGTATAGAATACAACTGACTGGAGTAGCGTATAGAACACAAATGACCGGAGTAGCGTATTGAACACAACTGACCTGAAGAGCGTATAGAATACAACTGACCGGAGCAGCGTATAGAACACAACTGACCGGAGCAGCGTATAGAATACAACTGACCGGAGCAGCGTATACAACACAGCCGACCGGAGTAGCGTATTGAACACAACTGACCGGAGCAGCGTATAGAACACAACTGACCGGAGCAGCGTATAGAACACAACTGACCTAAGTAGCGTATTGAACACAACTGACCTAAGTAGCGCATAGAACACAAATGACAGGAGCAGCGTATAGAACACAACTGACCGGAGCAGCGTATAGAACACAACTGACCGGAGCAGCGTATAGAACACAACTGACCTAAGTAGCGTATTGAACACAACTGACCGGAGCAGCGTATAGAACACAACTGACCGGAGTAGCGTATTGAACACAACTGACCGGAGCAGCGTATAGAACACAACTGACCGGAGTAGCGCATAGAACACAAATGACCTAAGTAGCGTATTGAACACAACTGACCTGAAGAGCGTATTGAACACAACTGACCGGAGTAGCATAATGAACACAACTGACCGGAGCAGCGTATAGAACACAACTGACCGGAGCAGCATATAGAACACAACTGACCGGAGCAGCGTATAGAACACAACTGACTGAAGCAGCGTATAGAACACAACTGACCGGAGCAGCATAACGAACACAACTGACCGGAGCAGCATATAGAACACAACTGACCGGAGTAGCGTATAGAACACAACTGACCGGAGTAGCGCATAGAACACAACTGACCGGAGTAGCGTATAGAACACAACTGACCGGAGTAGCGTATTGAACACAACTGACCGGAGTAGCGTATTGAACACAACTGACCGGAGTAGCGTATTGAAAACAACTGACCGGAGTAGCGTATTGAACACAACTGACCGGAGCAGCGTATTGAACACAACTGACCGGAGTAGCGTATTGAACACAACTGACCGGAGTAGCGTATTGAACACAACTGACCGGAGTAGCGTATTGAACACAACTGACCGGAGTAGCGTATAGAACACAACTGACCGGAGTAGCGTATTGAACACAACTGACCGGAGTAGCGTATTGAACACAACTGACCGGAGTAGCGTATAGAACACAACTGACCGGAGTAGCGTATAGAACACAACTGACCGGAGCAGCGTATTGAACACAACTGACCGGAGTAGCGTATAGAACACAACTGACCGGAGTAGCGTATAGAACACAACTGACCGGAGTAGCGTATTGAACACAACTGACCGGAGTAGCGTATTGAACACAACTGACCGGAGTAGCGTATAGAACACAACTGACCGGAGCAGCGTATTGAACACAACTGACCGGAGTAGCGTATAGAACACAACTGACCGGAGTAGCGTATTGAACACAACTGACCGGAGTAGCGTATTGAACACAACTGACCGGAGTAGCGTATTGAACACAACTGACCGGAGTAGCGTATTGAACACAACTGATCCGTGTAGCGTATTGAGCATAACTGACCGGAGTAGCATTTACAGCACAACTGACCTGTAGACTTTTAGGTAAATACTTGATGTCGAGGACTCTCTCCCTTATGCCTTCACATGGTTGCGATGATTCTTTGGACTCGGAGTTTCATCTCGGCATCAAGGTATGGTTATGTGACAGTTTGCTGAAATGGTAGATGACGTTGGGGGTTAAGTTATGTGATAGTGTGCTGTTATGGTAGGTGAAGTGGGGGGTAAGTTATGTGACAGTGTACTGTCATCGTAGGTGACGTTGGGGGTTAAGTTATGTGACAGTTTGCTGCCATGGTAGGTCACATGAATTCTTCGCTGGTCAGTGGCTAAACTACTGCTTCAGATTTTATTGTCTAGCGCACCCCATTCAATTTCTAATACACCCACTTCCAGGTAATACTGTACCCGATGGCCTAACCCAGGGGTCGGTGACCTGCGGCTCGCGAGCCGCATGCGGCTCTTTTGATGTCAACATGCGCCTCTCCAGTTCTATGCGCAAATATTAATAATTATATTGAAATAAATATGTTAGTGGCTCTTTAAAAACTGGGAAATTTTGTAAATTGTAACTTTTGGCTCTTCCATCTCTAAAGGTTGCGGACTCCTGCTAACCGTCTAGCGAGATTTATCCCATTTCTACCGCATCCAGCCTAGTGTCTAAGAAAACAATTTTAATCACACCAGGAAGCCGTCTTTTAAGTCTAAAGAGCAGTCCAGCCAGTTTCCAATACAATCCTTCCATTCTATACAATAACCCTTCAGCCTTTGCTTGAAACTTCCCATTCTATACACAAATTCTACGCCTTTGCTTACAACCCTTCCATGCTATATATTAACCCTCCAATCTATGCTTCCACCCTTCCATTCAATACACCAACCCTCCAGTCTAAGCTTCTACCTTTCCATTCCATACACCAACCCTCCAGTCTATGCATCTACCTTTCCATTCCATACACCAACCCTCCAGTCTATGCTTCTACCTTTCCATTCCATACACCAACCCTCCAGTCTATGCTTCTACCTTTCCATTCCATACACCAACTCTCCAGTCTATGCATCTACCTTTCCATTCCATACACCAACCCTCCAGTCTATGCTTCTACCTTTCCATTCCATACACCAACCCTCCAGTCTATGCTTCTACCTTTCCATTCCATACACCAACCCTCCAGTCTATGCTTCTACCTTTCCATTCCATACACCAACTCTCCAGTCTATGCTTCTACCTTTCCATTCCATACACCAACCCTCCAGTCTATCCTTCTACCTTTCCATTCCATACACCAACCCTCCAGTCTATGCTTCTACCTTTCCATTCCATACACAAACCCTCCAGTCTATGCTTCTCCCTTTCCATTCCATACACCAACCCTCCAGTCTATGCTTCTACCTTTCCATTCCATACACCAACCCTCCAGTCTATGCTTCTACCTTTCCATTCCATACACCAACCCTCCAGTCTATGCTTCCACCTTTCCATTCCATACACCAACCCTCCAGCCTATGCTTTAACTCTTACATTCTATGCTTCAACCCTCTGGTCTCCAATCCTCTCTATTCATACATATCCAATCCTTCTCATGGTCATTACAATAACCAATTTAATCTATAAGGAAACTCCACGGTAAGTCACAGAACATCCCAATGACTTAACATCTGAATGGTGGGAACTCCACAGTAAGTCACAGAACATCCCAATAACTTAACATCTGAATGGTGGGAACTCCACAGTAAGTCACAGAACATCCCAATAACTTAACATCTGAATGGTGGGAACTCCACAGTAAGTCACAGAATATCCCAATGACTTAACATGCGTGGATGGCGATGTATTTCTTCTAAAATGTAAATGCGATTAGAAAAACAACGTCGCCCGTCCAATGATACATTCGGACTTTAACCATCTCGCCTCCAAGTCGGTTCCACTAAGGGAGTTAACTCAGATACGTCAAATAAACATTTGTTATGACCATCTCAGAGATCCTTTTTTTTTTTTTTTTTTTTTTTTACGCACATAGCAGGAAAAAATATTTCAATGGGGGTGAGGGTAATGGCAAAATAAAAAGACAAAATTTTAGTTCATAAAAAGTTCATTAAATTATTAATTTTCTATATGAACTAGAATTTTGTCTTTTTTTTTACGCACATAGCAGGCAAAAATATTTCAATGGGGGTGAGTGTAATGGCAAAATAAAAAGACAAAATTCTAGTTCATAAAAAGTTCATTCAATTATTAATTTTCTTCTTCCAGTCATTTGAAAAGGGCGCAGATGAACATTAGTTAACATATTTTCTGTCACCCATTTGACCCCACTTGGGGAACTTTTCAGTTGACTACTATGTAATGCTTATTCAGCGACGATGACTTGTTGCACCACACACAAGAATAACAACACATACAGAATAATAATGCCAATAAAGGATAACAACTCATTATGATAAAGAAAAGCAGCGCAAGAAGAAGTTCATCTGGTTGTCTCCAATGAGTATTACCTGACAGTAGGATAGCCCAGACTGGATCTCTCTCGCTAAATGAATCAATTATTTTAGAATTTCCCAGCTACTTTGTTTCGTTTCTTTGTTTGTTTTTTTTGTTGTTTTTTTTGTTGTTTTTTTTTTCTTTTCAGCTTACTTCATTGGTATTCGTCTTTCTCTCGCCGGACGTGCGGTTATCCTTCTTGATCCATTATCTTTCCGCCATTCTCTTCCCCTTGCCCATGATGTCACGCAAAGCGGATTCCTCTAAGGCCAAAGAAACAAATTAATTAACCTAAAAATGGAGGCAGACTTGATTTTAACGTATCCCCGAAGACACATGAGGATTCTGTTAAAAAAAAAGGCAAATTACCAGTGGTTCTCAGTTCTCACTCTGAAGTAGTTTAGTTTTTGGGGCCTCGCTGTACACATTGTCAAATAACGGAAAATTTAAAATATATTTGTTCTCAAGTAATAAAATGCGCCAGAGGTTAAAGTTTCAAATAATAATAATTTTTAAGGCTGAGTTATGTGATCTTTGTATGCAGGTTTCGTCACATTGATCGCAAAGAAATACATTTTTTTAAAATAATGGAACAAAAACCAAAAAAAAAAAAAAAAAAAAAAAAAAAAAAAAAAAAAAAAAAAAAAAAAAAAAAAAAAAAAAAAAAAAAAAAAAAAAAAAAATTTTTTAAAAAAAAAGAAAAAAAAAAAAAAAAAAAAAAAAAAAACCAACCCACCAACAAAAAAAAAAAAAATACAAAAAAAATAAAAAAAATACTAAGTTATAATCTCTGATAATGTTGTTTTAATAGTAATCTCAAGATCAAGGAGAAAAAAAGGTGGATTGGATTAGCGAATGGCATAAATGCAAAGCAGCAGAGCAGATCAAAACTAGAATTATTGTGTACAAAATGTTATTAAATCTTGACCAGTGACCAGCTACACATCACGAGGACATTGTACGCACATATCAGATAGGCAAGCACAGATACACAGTTATGGTCAATAAAATGTAACCCTAGCCAAATTAAATTAATAGACAGGAAAGTACGTTATAATAGGGGAATTAACTGCAGATATAAACTGTTTCATTATAGTTAGAGCAAAATTTAAAAAAAAAATAAAAAATACATTGCTTCTTTTGAAAGAATTGCTAAATTTTGGCTGAATTTCAGAATTTTATCTGCGTCTCTAAATATTCGCACTATGAGCTTCTTTGAAAGCGTTTCAAATTGACCCGGACACATAATAAATAATAATAATAATAAAGTGTATTTCAAAAACACGCTTCATCCCCAAAGGCTCGAAGCCCGGTACAAGAGTAAAAAATCTATAATTTACCACATTTAAAACAAACGCAACACTACAAAAACTAATTACAAGCATACAATGGCAAAGGATGGCGAACAAATTCTCAAAGGATCGAGACTCGTGGTTCTCCACCATAGACAACGCCTGAATGCAACATGAGGCTGACAGAACAGCTGCTGCAGAGCACAAACGACAAGCCAGAAAAGCAAAAGTCAACTCTGGACTTGAAGATGTCCAATCCACCCCCAGCATCTTCTCCAAAAGCACATTTCGGGTCAGAATCGGCCTGATCAGCCATCTGCGCACCCACAGACAGATACAGCCCCAGCCCCAAGCAGATGTTTAAGCTGGTCATGATCGATTGTCGACAGACGAAATAACAAATGTCCAAAAACTTGCCGAGATCGGCATGCTGACTTACTGATTCGCATGATAATATTCATTGACACAACCGTATGTGATAATGTTCATTTGCATCACCACGTGTGAGAGTGTTCATTGACACCACCACGTGTGAGAGTGTTCATTGACACCACCACGTGTGAGAGTGTTCATTGACACCACCACGTGTGAGTATGTTCATAGACATCACCACGTGTGAGAGTGTTCATTGACATCGCCATGTGTGAGAAGGTTCATTGACACAACCATGTGTGAGAATGTTCATTGACATCACAATGTGTGACAATGTTCATTGACATCACCATGTGTGACAATGTTCATTGACATCACCATGTGTGACAATGTTAATTGACATCACCATGTGTGACAATGTTCATTGACATCGCCATGTGTGAGAATGTTCATTGACACCACCATGTGTGAGAATGTTCATTGACATCACCATGTGTGACAATGTTCATTGACATCACCATGTGTGAGAATGTTCATTGACATTACCATGTGTGAGAATGTTCATTGACATCACCATGTGTGACAATGTTCATTGACATCACCATGTGTGAGAATGCTCATTGACACCACCACGTGTGACAATGTTCATTGACATCACCATGTGTGAGAATGTTCTTTGACATCACCATGTGTGAGAATGTTCATTGACATCGCCATGTGTGACAATGTTCATTGACATCACCACGTTTGAGAATTTTCATTGAAACCACCTCGTGTGAGAATGTTGATTGACACACCCATGTTGATCAAGATTTAAAATTAATAGTGAAACTTCCTGTTTCAATGTTCCTGTGACATTATAGATATAGCTAACCAATATATATAGATATATTAATGAACATTGGAAAAATCGCAGATCTTCATTTTCAAATCAACAGTTTACCGAAGAGAAAAAAATTAACATTTATGATTTCTTGAGTTTAAATCGATCCACTGAAATCAATCAAACAATAACTGGAATGCCCATTAGTTTGTAGTTGTTTCAATCAAAGAGGAATTCTTCAAATTTGGCTGAGAGATTTTCAAACAAAGTACAAAGATCTGTAACTTCAAGTCAAACATATATGTAACTTCAAGTCTGAAAATCTATAACTTCAAGCAACATATATCTAAGTCTCAATGATCTGTAAATTAAAGTCACATAGATCTTTAAATTCAAGTCACAAAGATCTGTAACTTCAAGTCACAAAGATGTGTAACTACAAGTCTCATAGATTTGTAAATTCAAGTCTCATAGATCTGTAACTTTAAATCGATCCACTGAAATCAATCAAACAATAACTGGAATGCCCATTAGTTTGTAGTTGTTTAAATCAAAGAGGAATTCTTCAAATTTGGCTGAGAGATTTTCAAACAAAGTACAAAGATCTGTAACTTCAAGTCAAACAGATATGTAACTTCAAGTCTGAAAATCTATAACTTCAAGCAACATACATCTAAGTCTCAATGATCTGTAAATTAAAGTCACATAGATCTTTAAATTCAAGTCACAAAGATCTGTAACTTCAAGTCACAAAGATTTGTAACTACAAGTCTCATAGATTTGTAAATTCAAGTCTCATAGATCTGTAACTTTAAGTCTCATAGATCTGTAACTACAAGTCTCATAGATCTGTAACTTCGAGGCTCATAGATCTGTAAATTCAAGTCACAAAGATCTGTAAATTCAAGCCACAAAGATCTGTAACTTTAAGTCTCAAAGATCTGTAAATTCAAGTCAAAAAGATCTGTAACTTCAAGTCACATAGATCTGTAACTTTAAGTCTCAAAGATAATAATATGTAACTTAAAGTCCCATAGATCTGTATCTTCAAGTCACAAAGATCTGTAACTTCAAGTCACATAGATCTGTAACTCTAAGTCTGAAAGATATGTAACTTCAAGTCACAAAGATCTGTACATTCAAATCACAAAGATCCGTAACTTTAAGTCACAAAGATCTGCAACTTTAAGTCACAAAGATCTGCAACTTTAAGTCACAAAGATCTATAACTTCAAGTCACAAAGATCTGTATCTTCAAGTCATATAGATCTGTAACTTCCAGTCACATAGATCTGTAACTTCAAGTCACAAAGATCTGTAAATTCAAGTCATATAGATCTGTAATTTCAAGTCTCATAGATCTGTAACTTCCAGTCATATAGATCTGTAACTTCAAGTCATATAGATCTGTAACTTCAAGTCTCATAGATCTGTAACTTCAAGTCACAGAAACGCCTACTTTTCTTCAGATGCGTCTTCAGAGCGCCAATGCTTGGGCCAGTCTTCTTGATGATTTAAAATAAGCCATCCGCGTGGTCTGTCGATTGACGATAGTGTTTCTTTGGCCTAAGGAATTTCAGTTCTTTGAATATTGTGAACACAAGTAATTGTCACGACGTCACAAAAAGCTGTGACTTAACTTTTGCTTGTCATGTTTCTACAGCGTAGTATAGAAGCCATTTTGTTAATGTGTCTCCGTCGATAATTCCTAATGAGAAATGTAACAAGTAAGAAACTAGATGATAGAGTTCATCTTCCTTAATCATAATTTGAGATATATCATAATAAGTTGTATTGTAAAAAAGGACATTTTTAACAACCCCACCCCCTTCTGAAAAAATATATTGAATGGCTCAGCCATAGATGTTTAAAGAAGAAGGAAGAACGTTCAGAATTTGGGTATTGAAATTGTAAGTACCTTAAAATTATGTCCGTAGGAAAGTAGACCCGCAGAAACAGATCTTACGGCCTCCATTCAAATCAATGGATTGGCTCCTACAAGCTAAGACGTAAGCTCACGGTGCATGTCTGAAGATAACCCTCGCGTACACGGCTCACGCACGTACGTCCTCGGTCCATTAACATGTTTCCACGCAGCTGACCCCCTCATTACCATACACCACGTTCAGTGAACCGTCCCCTTTGATCGCGCGAGCTCCGGACGAGGTTAGCAGTTGGCTTAATGAGTGCCAGGCGTTCGTAGAGACAGTCCCTCTCATTAGTCGGTTACTTCCACTATTTAGTCACGGCGGATTGGGTTTGATCGCTGCGCTGTCATTAAGGATCAGTCTTCTGCCTTGGCTTTGATTCGGCCTCATCCACAGCAGGAAATCCGCACTGCGGGCTGAGGTCATGTGACCAGAGTACTTTTTCACTTGCTTCGTTTTCTTAGAGAGCAAATATTTAAAAAAAACAACAACAAACAATTGCTCACAGAATATTAATGATAGATACATGCGTTCAGTGGTGAATCATATTGCCAGGGCCGGCGAAAGGGAGGTGCGGGGGTTCGTGCTAATGGAATTTTACGGAGCCTTTGGCGTTATGATACAAAGTCCGATATGACATTTTAAGACACGTCATAGTCATACTGGGTGTTACTGAGCACAATGAGACACATCATAGTCATACTATGTCTTACTGAACACAATGAGACACGTCAGAGTCATAACTATGTCTTACGGAACACAAGGAGACATCATAGTCATTCTATGTCTTACTGAACACAGTGAGACACATCATAGTCATGCTATGTCTTACTGAACACAGTGAGACACATCATAGTCATGCTATGTCTTACTGAACACAGTGAGGCACGTCATAGTCATGCAGGGTGTAATTGACCACAATGAGAACTCGCTTGGTTTCCAAAAAAAAAAAATTAAACCATAACAGTTTAATTGCAGTGAACCAAATTAATCATTCTGGGCTTGATTATTCCTCAGCTTGCGGTTGTAAAAAACAAATTTCGAAAAAAAAACAAGGCTGAATGAGGTATAATTTTGAGACTGCAGCTAATTAAATAAAAAAAATAATTTGAACATTCTTAACAGCGTTAAATCAAATGTGACTGTTGTGAAATGTGGGTCATTGCGGCGCCATTAAGTTAATTGCTTAATCAAATGTCGGTCGTTGTGGAGCCACCAAGTAAATGGCCTAATCAAATGTGGGTCACCGAGAGAATGGCTTAATCAAATGTGGGTCGTTGTGGAGCCACCAAGTGAATGGCCTAATCAAATGTGGGTCGTTGTTGAGCCACCAAGTGAATGGCCTAATCAAATGTGGGTCGTTGTGGAGCCACCAAGTGAATGGCCTAATCAAATGTGGGTCGTTGTGGAGCCACCAAGTGAATGGCTTAATCAAATGTGGGTCACCGAGAGAATGGCTTAATCAAATGTGGGTCGTTGTAGAGCCCCCAATTGAATGGCCTAATCAAATGTGGGTCGTTGTGGAGCCACCAAGTCTATGGCTCAATACTTTTTGAAAGGGAATGTAAGAAACTTAATAATTTATTTTGATGCTACAGGATTGTAATGATCAGGTGGAAGAGACAGGCAAAAATTACCAAATCGATAGACTCACAGATGCTTTCAAAGTGGAATCATGAGTCAGAGAAGAATGCCTATTGTTTCCCTTTCTCTTCATTGACTGGATATTGAAAAACTCAACAGACAAAAAGAGGAGCGGATACAGTGGACACCCTGGGGAACAGCTGAATGGCCCAGACTTTGCAGATGACATTTCACTTCTGTCCCATGACCAGCAACAAATGCAGGAAAAAGACAAAAGACGTAGCCACCGTTTCAGGACAGCTCGGACTCAATATAAATAAAAGCAAGACAAAAATCATGAAGGTAAACCGAGCCAACCAAGGCAGGAAATGCACTGGGAGAAGTGGAGGACTTCACATACTTAGGGAGCACCATTGACCTAAATGGTAGATCCGAAGCGAATGTCAGGGCTAGAATTAGAAAGTCTAGGTCAGCAATTAATTGAGCTATTTAAGAAGATTTGGAATCAAAAGAGCTGACTCTGCAATCCAAAGTCAGAATTTTCAACACGAATGTCATGACACTCATACATTATGGAGACGAAACTTAAATAAAAAAACAGCAAGCATTGCAAAGAAAGTACAGACCTTCATAACCACTTGCCTTAGAAAGATCCTGATCATCAAATGGCCAAAAACCACCACCAACAAAGACTTACTGGAAAGGACATACCAGGAGTCTAGTGCTGAAGACATCATAAGGCAAAACCCAGATAACATCACCAGACAATCCCTAACATGGAATCCACAAGGAAAAAGAAAGACATGAAAGTAAAAAAATACACGGAAACGCAAGCTAGGGGAAGACACACAAAGTAATGGATACCTCTGGAAGCAACTGGAAAGAAAAGCACAGGACCGAGATGAATAGAAAACTTCTGTAGATGGCCTATGCCCCAAAAGGGATAAAATGCATAAGTAAGCATAGACAAGGTGTACAATCCATTCAATCGAACTTGTGAACTTGATGATCTCAAGTTTTGTTTAAAAAACAACTTTAATTTTGAAAAAAAAAAAACAACAACAATTTTTTTTCGCGCTTGCTTCTTTCGCCGGCACTGTCAACCTTATTTTGTACATGATCGCAGCATTTGGGAAAGATCGAGATTGCCGAAGATCTTATAGAAAGCCAAACGTGTCAAAGCACAGTTGAATTTAACGGAAACATGTCTTCGTGGATCCAAACGTCTGTTCAACTAACCGCAAGAGGTTCTCTACCCCGAAATCTTCCTCCAGCGTCTGTTGTGTGTCGTCTCTAGATTCATATTCAAATTTCCTTTTTTCTTCGCCTTTTATTGCGGCGTTCCTCTAAAACCGGGTCGATATTCGTTGCTGATACACTCACCTTTAAAGTAGTCACTGCTAACGCAAATCATTCTTCTCTGTATTTGATGACGTAACGAATTAGACTTGGGACATGGGCAAGATACATACATGTTGAATAGCCGAGGTCTGCAAGATCTTGCAAACAGTAAGAAGGCCTGGTATATTACCAAAATGAGCTTGTATTGTTATATTAGCACAAATTGTTTGTGCCTAGTTATATACTCAAACGAACATGAAAGCAGAAATTCAAAAATCCCTAGCTCGTAGTTTGCAAGACAATCAGCTCTACTACTCACTACAGGGTCGTCCCGTGATTGAACTTGGAGGGATGATGCGGGCAATGAGCAAACTCAACGCCGGCTCTTAGGGTGTGCGATCTGTGCCCTTGTACAGGGCGCCGTAGCCATAGGGGCGCCTGGGGCTTCCAGTAAATGTTTAAATTCCCTTTTTATAGTTAAGTGTGAACCTCGGCTCCGGGGTGAAATGGTATTCTAACTTTTCGCACAATCGCTTTTCATACAATGAGTTTTGATACAATCAAAGTTTCATTCTTAATTTGGATTCCAACACTGGGGTTGGGACCAACTGAAAGTACGTGGAAATTAGTTATACAGTCCAAATTAATGTGCATGTTAAAATGCGTACGGTTAGCTACATGTATAGCACCATAACACGTGTTCCATAGCCTACGTCGTAAAGCCCACTGGTAGATTTCGGCTACCACCAAATCCCCGTCTCTGATTCAAATAGTTTTCTGTAGTGACCTGATTCACAATGGTAAACAGCAAGATTGCCAATGGAAGCTCTATCCTATCAGGTTCACCCCATTGTAATGTCACATGGCAGGATCCGCTCTATCACTTTGCACCCCTCCACTACCCCTATCCGATCTGGTGGACGCAATTCTAGAGCATGAGCTTGCCACATTTTCCCTGTTCATCGTTACCTAATGGTGTATGTGGGTGTGTGGATCTGGATGTATGACTGGGTGGGTCTGGGTGTATGACAGGGTGGATCTTGGTGTATGGCAGGGTGGGTCCATGTGTATGACCGGGTGTGTCTGGATAATTGACAGGGCGGGTCTGGGTGTATGACAGGGTGGGTCTGAGTGTATGACATGGTGGGTCTTGGTGTATGGGCTGATCTGGGTAAAGGCTTTCCGGACACACTACCTCCTAGACGATGCAACTTTTTTTTTTTAAGTTCCAAGAATGTTACAAAGCGGAGTCGTCTGTAAATTGTTTGGGTCAAAATTGTCAAAGTTTGTTGTTAGTCTGCATTTGCAATCACCCAGAATAAGAGCAAGACTCACAAATCTTTTCACGTCTCTGGAGCTAATCTATAATTAGTCGTCGAAGCTCGTGTAGAGTTGGGGTGGTGGTGAGGGAGTAGTGGGAGGTCGAGCGGCGAAAGCCTTGTCCGAATGCTGGAGGGAGACGTGGGCAAAGTTGGGTGATGGAAGCCGACATGGCGAAGATCTTGCCACTGACTGCTTGTCCACCCCTCGCTAACCCGGTCCCATCTGTCGCTCTGTCTCTCTCTCTCTCTCTCAAGGGGATGTTGTTCTGCCGTATTTGCTAAGTCTCTCAACGTTTCTCTCTTTCTCAAATTGCAGATGGATATTTTTCCTTGAATCGAGACTTTGGATATTCTGATGCCTGTCGCCATTGAGGTATGAGAAATATTTGAATACTGAGTTTTTCGTAGATTAATATATTATTTGAAATCGTGTACCAAAGTTTAAAAATGGGTTTCAAACACGAGACGCAAAAGTTGAAAAAAAAACACAACTAAACAACAACAACCCATTTTCCAAGCTGTTTAAAACGATTCCCCATTCCTACTTTAGCTGCCCCATGCGAATCGAAAGTTTTCAACCATTTGCCAACTATTTCCGATGCTTATTTTGCTGCGGAGCCCATATGCAACCATGGTTAATTGTAAGGCGGATCCATCGGAGATGGGGTGAAAGGGAGGAAAGGAGGGGGGGGGGGTTAAGGAGTCGAGTGTGAGGTTTGTCCCCCCGAGCACGTGCGTGTAGCGAGGTGCTCACGCGCTCGTTTGTTTCTTGGCCTCGTCTCTATCGATCTGACCAAGATGGCCCTACTCGCTATCGATCTCACCAGGCCCCTTCCCTAGTCAATGGCGGAGACGACGAACGGCATGGGTTGAGGCTTTTTTTGAAAATAGAAAAAAAAAATGTATCCTTAAAAAAAATCCTGACGGAATGAAAACTTAAAGATGAAGAGAATTCGCTTTCAAGTAACCCGTGATGGCCCGAGAAAAGAGATTTGTTGGTTTAGTGGTGGACGTGGCACGCCAGATGGCGCTATGTTGAATGGTTCTGGGAAGTAGCTGATCTAGACGATGATCAAAACTTGGAGTGTCGCTTACAGGAAGCTTGATTCTAGCAGACGAGTACGCTTGCCCTATTGTACTTGTAGATGGGTTGATACTAGCTGAGCAATGCTGGGCAGCCACCCGAGGTAACTTGACCGTAAAGACCACATGCTAGACAAACCAGTAGTCAACGATTTCTACCATAAGCTTATATAACCTTGCAGGAACTGATTACATAGAGAACACACACTTAACTGAATCCCACACGACACGAACTCACGTTTTTCAACATACTCTAGAAACAAGGGGGGGGGGTGACGAGGGACGACGACCTGGGGGGGGGGAACGAGGGACGACGATGGAGGGGAGGGGGGGTCCTTATTTCTTTGTCAATGAAGTCTGCGCAAAAGACCACTCTAAGAATGCTTAGAATTCGTCTAAGTTCCCTTAATATAGTAAATCATTATGGTTGATACAACATTTTTATCCCACACGACACGAACTCACGTTTTTCAACATACTCTAGAAACAAGGGGGGGGGGTGACGAGGGACGACGACCTGGGGGGGGGGAACGAGGGACGACGATGGGGGGGAGGGGGTGTCCTTATTTCTTTGTCAATGAAGTCTGCGCAAAAGACCACTCTAAGAATGCTTAGAATTCGTCTAAGTTCCCTTAATATAGTAAATCATTATGGTTGACACAACATTTTTTTTTATATACAATCATAATATCACGCTGTTAACACAAGTGTCGGTCCGCGGGTCAGTCCGTCAGGGGTCCCTAATCCAGCCCGCATGGTCGTGATAAGGGTACCTGGCTAGCAGGGACAAATATTGAACCGGGTATTAATAATCTGATTAGCATTCTTCCCTTTGAAATACTATCAGGTTTATGTTGTAATTTTGTCTTCTGCATTTGAAATGTGTTATTGTTTTTTCACGTTAGTTATTTTGTCAAGACATTTGAGATATGTGCAGCGTGCACAGGACTGAGAGATATGTGCAGCGTGCACAGAATTGAGATTTGTACAGTGTGCGTAGAACTGAGATATATGCAGTGTGCATATAACTGAGATATATGCAGTGTGCATATAACTGAGAAATATGCAGTGTGCATAGAACTGAGAAATATGCAGTGTGCATAGCACTGAGAAATATGCAGTATGCATAGAACTGAGATTTGCATATATCTAAAATATGTGCAGTTTGCATAGAATTGAGATATGTGCAGTGTGCATAGAACTGATAAATGTGCAGTGTGCATATAGCTGAAACATGGGCAGTTTGCATAGAATTAAGATATGTGCTGATGTAGTTCATATATTATGTCTTATAACAGTATTTTTTGTAAGGCACCTATTAAAATTAAAGCTAACAGCGCAGTCTATTCTCAGAACATACGGAATTAAACTATACTTTCCATCGTTAGAAGTACCTATACTTTGAATTAGAATCTGCTACCAACGACAATGAGTGTACAATTTCTGTACAATATAAGATCAAACTTTTAACCGTGGGCTCAGAGTTCATTGTATACTGTCTTCGTGGCTAGTTTTTTTTTACTTTCACAAACAAGTCATACAAATTGTCCTAAGGACACATTTACCTTTTCTCAAAACACAGTATTTTTTTTTCTTCTGTTTTGGTATCTGGTAAAGTATGGACATATAAAAGAAGGTAATTAGTAGGCTTGCTTTATCAGATGGCCAGTATTTTCTTTTGATAATATTTATTATTTTAAGTAATTTATTAATAAATCAGAGCAGCGAGATCAATAGTTTAAAGAGAATGGATAAAAGGGCAGCAGTATTTTTAAAATATGGTATTTATATAAACAGAGCCCAGGTGGAGAGCCACCTAAATTGTGTTAATCTCCGATAAGTGCAGAATGATGTAAAACTAAATTTAGGTCATGCGCCAAAATGGATTCCTGTATTGAGAATTTTATCAAATATGTCATCTGGAGAAGGTCTTAACAATCCCCTTCCAAGGCTCCCCCCCTCTGCATTCGCTCGGGAGCCTTTGACACCCTCTATTGGTGCTTCGCCCCCCCCCTTCCCCAGAGAAAGTACAGGGATAGAACTAAGTTGGGATCAAACGAATACCTTAAGACGCACCACAATCAAAATGAATTGAGGTTATGTACGGCACCGGGGCCATAATGCCTAATTTGCGCTCTGATAGATGCCCCCCCCTCCCTCCCTCTCCCCGTCCCTGAAATCTACCCTCCATGGATCAAATTTTCTGATGGCCATGCACAATTCAAGGACACGCCAAACTGCATCCCTTCATTTCGAATTTATCAAAAAATTTCTGGAGAGATGGAACCTTTGCTTTCTGTTCACTTACCCTAATAAATGAAAACAAATATTTAAAACAAATAACAGTGTCTGCACCTATATAAACAACACTTGTCAAGAGTTTCAGTTGATCTTCTGGAAATGAGAAATATGTTGATTTCATTTTATTTTGTATATATATCCTATATATATATTTGAGATACAGAGATTCCAGGGGGGAAACTTAGTAAATTTAGTTTATGTTGGGTGAAGAGGATGTTGTTGTTCGTCCTTCGCATGTGAAGATGACCAGGGGATTGAACTCAAGTCCACTCGTTTAGACCGCTCGGCAACAGCAAAGGGAAGTAGTGTTATACAGGATTCCCGACCGCCGCTTTTTTTGGTTCTGAACAGTGGCGTTTCTAGTGTAAGAGCCGCCCTGGCTGAGCCTAGACTTTTCCCGCCCCGTTCCACGATAAAGCTCTGCAGTGGGTAAAAAACGCAGACTCTCGAAAAAAATTTTTTAAAAAAGACCCCCGTGGATGGACCCCCCTCCTCCGATACCCCCTCCCCCCGACGCCACTGACACTGTGCACCCGAAAATCGGAAATGACCCCCCCCCCCGGAACAAACTGTCATAAAGAAACACAGATCCTGACGACAGCGATACATATACATAAAGATGTCTGCATTGAGAATGAATATTTCATGACTGGGGGACATACACGTTTCATGAACTTCATCACTGTAGGGTGGGGCTTATGTTTACACTGGTGGGTGGGGCTTATGTTTACACTGGTGGGTGGGGCTTATGTTTACACTGGTGGGTTGGGCTTATGTTTCATGTGGTGGGGCTTATGTTTACACTGGTGGGGCTTATGTTTACACTGGTGGGTGGGGCTTATGTTTACACTGGTGGGTGGGGCTTATGTTTACACTGGTGGGTGGGGCTTATGTTCAGACTGGTGGGTGGGGATTATGTTTACACTGGTGAGTGGGGCTTATGTTTCCACTGGTGGGGCTTATGTTAACACTGGTGGGGCTTAATGTTTCCACTGGTGGGGCTTATGTTTACACTGGTGGGGCTTATTTTTACACTGGTGGGTGGGGCTTATGTTTACACTGGTGGGGCTTATGTTTACACTGGTAGGGCTTATGTTTACACTGGTGGGGCTGATATTTTCCACATTTTAATTTTTAAAAAAATAAATAAAAAATAAAATCAAATCGAATTGATTGTTTCAAATCAAAATTTTGATATGTCTAGATCAAAATAGATAATAAAAACAAAACCAAACTAATGAAAAAAATCCAACATATTTCATCATGAGAACTGGTTACATTGAGCTAATTTATCAACAATCTTAACTGATTAGATGGTCTAGTTTTTAAAACTGCTTCAAAACAAGTGCGTGGAAGAGAGAAAAGAGAAAAAAAAGGATGTGGGGTAATATTTCAATCCATGGGTGGGGGTAATATTTCAATCCATGGGTGGGGGTGGCGGCAGAGAGGGGGGGGGCTTCCACTTTTTCTACGTGTCAAAAATGTGCTTTTTTTCTAATGTCTCGACCACCATCCCACTCCATACTGCAACTGGCGACTATTTTGAATTATTCCGTTATTTTCCTTTCGGCATTCTTTCTCAAGTAATTCACATTTTGTATGCAGCCTCCACTGGTTCATCGTTCTTTACTTCGGTCTTGTATCCGATCTTTCATTGCGTTATTTTTTCGTCTTCACAAACCCCTGGGCCATTAGGCCTCGTCGCATCGTTTTTTCGTAATGGAAGAACATAAGAAAAGTTTGGCATAATAATAATAATTCTGTGAATCTCACATTGCACGTAGACATACAAGTTTTTTTGAATTCTGGAAGCACAAGACAAGTTGGGATGGAGGAAGGTGTGGGGCGAAGATGACGTCCATTCGTGTTGCCACTATTTCTAGTTCGGAAGTACTCAATGATTTAGAAGAATAAAACAATTTAAAGTACTCAATGATTTAGATGAATAAAACACATTGAAGTACTAAATGATTTAGATGAATAAAACACATTGAAGTACTCGCTGATTTAGATGAATAAAACACATTGAAGTACTCAATGATTTAGATGAATAAAACACATTGAAGTACTAAATGATTAAGATGAATAAAACACATTGAAGTACTAAATAATTAAGATGAATAAAACACATTGAAGTACTAAATGAGTAAGATGAATAAAACACATTGAAGTACTCAATGAGTTAGATGAATAAAACACATTGAAGTACTAAATGATTAAGATGAATAAAACACATTGAAGTACTCAATGATTTAGATGAATAAAACACATTGAAGTACTAAATGATTTAGATGAATAAAACACATTGAAGTACTCGCTGATTTAGATGAATAAAACACATTGAAGTACTCAATGATTTAGATGAATAAAACACATTGAAGTACTAAATGATTAAGATGAATAAAACACATTGAAGTACTAAATAATTAAGATGAATAAAACACATTGAAGTACTAAATGAGTAAGATGAATAAAACACATTGAAGTACTCAATGAGTTAGATGAATAAAACACATTGAAGTACTAAATGATTAAGATGAATAAAACACATTGAAGTACTCAATGATTTAGATGAATAAAACACATTGAAGTACTAAATGATTTAGATGAATAAAACACATTGAAGTACTCGCTGATTTAGATGAATAAAACACATTGAAGTACTCAATGATTTAGATGAATAAAACACATTATATTCAAGGTAAATTGTATTAAGAGTTAAAAAAAAAATTCTGTAAATTTAGTGTGTGGCTAGGGGTTCGGGGGTGAATAGGAAGTGGCTGGGTTAATTTGTTTATACCATTTGGCTCAGCTGCACCGGCACCAGCACCAGGACTGCTCTGCATAATTAAGCAACTTCAAATTAGAATACGGAAAAGAATGAACATTTCCCTCACGCCGTATCTCCCTTAGAGACATCTCGCTGTCTCACTTTAAAAAAAAATAAAAAATTATTATGGAACAAAATCAATTTAAAAAGAGTGAATCTATCTCATCTACATCTACATCATCTACATTTGCATCTAAATCTACAATATTTACATCAACATCTCTTTTACATTGTTTGAAAAAAAATCAACATTTCGTCCATACCCCAGCACTAAAAATATCATCTCGCTATTTCCAAAATGACAAGCTGCGTGATTGTGACTACTGCAAACCTTCAGCAATAATGATACATGGATCAGTTATTGATGTCGATAAGACAATCATGATAACAGAAATCGGTAAAATAATCGAGATGACAGACATCGGTAAAATAATCAAGATGACAGACATCGGTAAAATAATCAAGACAACAGACATAGGTAAAATATACAAGATGACAGACATAGGTAAAATATACAAGATGACAGACATAGGTAAAATATACAAGATGACAGACACCGGTTAAATAATCAAGATGACAGACATCGGTAAAATAATTAAGATGACAGACTTCGTTTAAATAATCAAGATGACAGACATCGGTAAAATAATCAAGATGACAGACATCGGTAAAATAATCAAGATGACAGACATAGGTAAAATATACAAGATGACAGACATCGGTAAAATATACAAGATGACAGACATCGGTAAAATAATCAAGATGACAGACATAGGTAAAATAATCAAGATGACAGACACCGGTTAAATAATCAAGATGACAGACATAGGTAAAATAATCAAGATGACAGACATCGGTAAAATAATCAAGATGACAGACATCGGTAAAATATACACGATGACAGACATCGGTTCAATAATCAAGCTGACAGACATCGGTAAAATAATCAAGATGACAGACATCGGTAAAATAATCAAGATGACAGACATCGGTTAAAAAATCATGATGACAGACATCAGTAAAATAATCAAGATGACAGACATCGCTAAAATAATCAAGATGACAGACTTCGGCAAAATAATCAAGCTGACAGACATCGGTAAAAAAATCAAGATGACAGAAATCATTAATATAATCAAGATTACAGAGATCGGTAAAATAATCAAGATGGCAGACATTGGAAAAATAATCAAGATGACAGACATCGGTAAAATAATCAAGATGACAGACATCGCTAAAATATACAAGATGACAGACATCGGTAAAATAATCAAGATGAGAGACATCGGTAAAATAATCAAGATGAGAGACATCGGTAAATTAAGCAAGATGACAGACTTCGGTTAAATAATCAAGATGACAGACATCGGTTAAATAATCAAGATGACAGACATTGGTAAAATAATCAAGATGACAGACATCGGTTAAATAATCAAGATGAAGACATCGGTAAAATAATTAAGATGACAGACATCGGTTAAATAATCAAGATGACAGACAGCGGTAAAATAGTCAAGATGACAGACAGCAGTAAAACAATCATGAAGACAGACAGCAGTAAAACAATCATCATGACAGACATCGTTAAAATAATCATGACAACAGAAACGTTTTAAAAGCAAAACATCACGGAACCAATGCATATTTCTGCCATTGCTGCTTAAACAGCAGGTGTGCTACTTGATACGCAGATTATCTATGATGCAACAACGGCAACAACAACAAAAAAGAACCCTTCCCCAGTCTCACCGTTGTTGTAATCTTGTAATGGCTGTAATCCAATGGACCACTGGGCTCGTGAACTGTGGCGGCTGTGGGACGCGCCGTGTGCTATCTTCATCAAAGCCGCGAGATCGATCAAAGCGGAGATATGTTTTCAATAATTTAAAGTTTGACACAATGGTAGTTGGAGGCAATCTAATGATATGTAGCACTCACCTCACAGTAAGCTCGTGTCAACCTGGGCTCCGACAAACCTGTAAACCAAACAGACCGGAAATCCCGCACAATTTTAAATTACACAAACAAATCCCACAAACCAGTAAACCACACAAGCCAGTACATCACACAAATCAGTAAATCACAAAACCAGTAAATCACACAAACCAGTAAACCACACAAACCAGTAAACCACACAAATCAGTAAATCACAAAACCAGTAAATCACACAAACCAGTAAACCACACAAACCAGTAAACCACACAAATCAGTAAATCACAAAACCAGTAAATCACACAAACCAGTAAACCACACAAACCAGTAAACCACACAAACCAGTAAATCACACAAACCAGTAAATCACACAAACCAGTAAATCACACAAACCAGTAAATCCAAAACAAAAAACCCAGTAAATCACACAAACCAGTAAATCACACAAACCAGTAAATCCAAAACAAAAAACCCAGTAAATCACACAAACCAGTAAAACACAAACCAGTAAATCACACAAACCAGTAAATCACACAAACCAGTCAATCACACAAAACAAGTAAATCCGACAAACCAGTAAAATCACACAAACCATTAAACCACACAAACCAGTAAATCACACAAACCAGTCAATCACACAAAACAAGTAAATCCGCAAACCAGTAAATCACACAAACCAGTAAACCACACAAAACAAGTAAATCCGACAAAACAGTAAATCACACAAACCAGTAAACCACACAAACCAGTAAATCACACAAACAAATAAACCACACAAACCAGTAAATCACACAAACCAGTAAATCACACAAACCAGTAAATCACACAAACCAGTAAATCACACAAACCAGTAAATCACACAAACCAGTAAATCACACAAACCAGTAAATCCAAAAAAACAAACAAACAGTAAATCACACAAACCAGTAAACCACACAAACCAGTAAATCACACAAACCAGTAAACCACACAAACCAGTAAATCACACAAATCAGTAAACCATACAAACCAGTACATCGCACAAACCAGTAAACCACACAAGCCAGTACATCACACAAATCAGTAAATCATACAAACCAGTAAACCACACAAACCAGTAAACCACACAAACCAGTAAATCACACAAACCAGTAAACCACACAAACCAGAAAACCACACAAACCAGTAAACCACACAAACCAGTAAACCACACAAAACAGTAAACCACACAAACCAGTAAATCACACAAACCAGTAAATCTCACAAACCAGTAAACCACACAAACCAGTAAACCACACAAACCAGTAAACCGCACAAACTTTGCATTTTTCAATGGTATTCGTGTCTCAATATTTAAAAAGTCTAATCGATATTAAATTACTTTTAAATTATTTACAATTCAAGTCTTCTAATGTGGCTTGTCATTTTGCATCATGCTTATTAGTACATGGGTTATTATTTAATATGGAGTACTTTGTCTTTAGGATTGTGTACCCTACACAGCTACTTTGTCTTTAGGATTGTATACCCTACACAGCTACTTTGTCTTTAGGATTGTATACCCTACACAGCTACTTTGTCTTTAGGATTGTAAACCCTACACAACTACTTTGTCTTTAGGATTGTATACCCTACACAGCTACTTTGTCTTTAGGATTGTATACCCTACACAGCTACTTTGTCTTTAGGATTGTATACCCTACACAGCTACTTTGTCTTTAGGATTGTATACCCTACACAGCTACTTTGTCTTTAGGATTGTAAACCCTACGCAGCTACTTTGTCTTTAGGATTGTTTACCCTACACAGCTACTTTGTCCTTAGGATTGTATACCCTACACAGTTACTTTGTCTTTAGGATTGTATACCCTACACAGCTACTTCATCTTTAGGATTTTATACCCTACACAGCTACTTTATCTTTAGGATTGTATACCATACACTCTTACTTATCTTTAGGATTGTATACCCTACACACCTACTTTATGTTTAAAATTGTATACCCTACACATCTACTTTATCTTTAGATTTGTATACCCTACACACCTACATTATGTTTAAGATTGTATACCGTGCACATCTACTTTATCTTTAGGATTGTATAACCTACACACAAACTTTATCTACAGGTTTGTATACCATACACAGATACTTTATCTTTAGGATCGTATACCATACACTTCTACTTTATCTTTAGGATTGTATTCCATAAACAGCTATTTTATCTTTAGGATTGTATACCGTACAAAGTTACTTTATCTTTAGGATTTTATAACATACACACCTACTTTATTTTTAGGATTGCATACCCTACACACCTACTTTATCTATAGGATTGCATAACCTACACCTACTTTTTCTTCAGGATTGTTTACCATACAAAGTTACTTGATCTTTAGGATTGTATACCATACAAAGCTACTTTATCTTTAGGATTTTATACCATACACACCTACTTTATCTTTAGGATTGTATACCATACTCATGACCCCATGAGCCTATGACCATCTGAAGCTGAAACTATGACCCTATGAGCCGTTGACCCTAAGAACCTATGACCCTTTGACCCGATGAGCCTATGAGCATATGAGCCTAGGACGCTATGACACTTAAGAGAATATGAACCTATGAGCATATGAGCCTATGACCATATGAAACTATCACGCCATGAGCCTATGATCCTATGACACTAAGAGCCCATGATTATATAACCCTCAGAGCCTATGACCCTAAGAGCCTATGACACTATGAGCCTATGACCCTAAGAGCCTATGACCCTATGACCCTATGAGTCTGTAGCACAAACATATTCAATTAAAAATTCGACTCGCTCAATGTCACCTGTGGATTTAAAAAGAAAACAGTCACAATAGAATAGGACCCCCCCCCCCCCAAAAAAAAAAAAAAAAAAAAAAAAAAAAAAAACAAAAAAAAAACCCAAAAAAAATTTTTTTTTTTAAAAAATATAATATTTAAAAAAAAAAAA
>CAXITT010000786.1:170442-184655 GCA_964033795.1 Lymnaea stagnalis
TAGGGAGTGTTGGACATGGGTCTCATAGGGAGTGTTGGACATGGGTCTCATAGGGAGTGTTGGACATGGGTCTCATAGGGAGTGTTGGACATGGGTCTCATAGGGAGTGTTGGACATGGGTCTCATAGGGAGTGTTGGACATGGGTCTCATAGGGAGTTTTGGACATGGGTCTCATAGGGAGTGTTGGACATGGGTCTCATAGGGAGTGTTGGACATGGGTCTCATAGGGAGTTTTGGACATGGGTCTCATAGGGAGTGTTGGACATGGGTCTCATAGGGAGTTTTGGACATGGGTCTCATAGGGAGTTTTGGACATGAGTCTCATAGGGAGTGTTGGACATGGATCTCATAGGGAGTGTTGGACATGGGTCTTATAGGGATAATTTGACATGGGTGTCATAGGGAGAGTTGGACATGGGTCTCATAGGGAGTGTTGGACATGGGTCTCTTAGGGAGTGTTGGACATTACTCTCATTGGGAGTGTTGGACATGGGTCTCATAGGAAGAGTTGGACATGGGTCTCATAGGGAGAGTAGGATATGGGTCTCATTGGGAGTGTTGGACATTACTCTCATAGGGATTGTTGTTTATGGGTCTCATAGGGAGTTTTGGACATGAATCTCATAGGGAGTGTTGGATGTGGGTCTTATAGAGAGTGTTGGACATGGGTTTCAAAGGGAGTGTTGGACATGGGTCTCATAGGGAGTGTTGGACATGGGTTTCATAGGGAGTGTTGGATGTTAGTATCATAGAGAGTGTTGGGAGTGGGTCTCAATTGACTTGACACAGGGAAACTGAAATGTATAGGAATTCGTTCGAGGATTTTTTTTTTTTTCTTATAGCAGGAGATGTTTGGCACGCGCACGTCCGTATGAACCTCTGCGAGGTCACGTGGGCCACACGATGAAAGGGTCACATACAAGAGTTGGAGATCAAACGCCCCGATGGGCTTCGAGATTCCATTACGGCCCTGGCAATATGAAGTGATCGAGAAGAAAATAGTGGGTTGGAAGGAGGAGTGAGAGAAAAGCTTTGGGGTCTCTCTCTCTCCCCCCCCCCCACCGTCATCTCCTTAGGTGGATGACGGGAGATCATCACAGACCCAATACGGATTGGGGTCAGGGGTCAATTCCTTTGTGTGTGTTTTGTGTGTGGGGGAAAAAGTGTGTGTGGGTGGGGGGGGGGGTTGTTGTTTATTCATTCCAACTTCTGACTTCCCATGAAAAATGTAAGGTCATAATTTTATATATCTGGTTTGTCCGAAACTGAAATGTAAAATAAAAAATAAAATGTATTTTGATGTATATGTTTAAATTCAAGAAGAGAAGGAGTTTTATCAGGAGTTACAGATTTGATTCTGACAAGAGATGTCACGTGGGGGGGGGGGTAGTTGTTTTATTCTAAGCCAGAAACTAAATTAAAAGTCAATTAACAAAATAATTTTTGTCAAATAATACATAAATTGCCCCGCTCCCCGCCCCCCCCCCCCCTTTTTTTTGGGGGGGGGTAATACAAATGTCCAGGTCAGATCTCCCACCATTCACCCCCAACAACCTCATGTCTGACATCTGGACAAGTGATGCACAGAACGGTTTTTGTTTTCAAGATTTTTTAGTGACGTCACGGATAGTATCACCGTTTGTTCCATACAAACCTACATTTAAAGGTATTGAAATCCGAACGTTTGAGAACTGCTTAAAATCTGCGTGGGCGTCGAGGATTAAAAATTCACGAATGTTGGGAAGGGGGAAGGAGATATCGGTTTTCATAAAATGGCTGGAAGAGTATCTCTGCGTTGAAGATATCTCGCCACAATTTGTTTCAGTGAGCGAGAGTTTAGGGCGGAAAAGGGGTTTTGCGTGGAGGTTAAGGGTGTGAGGATGGAGGGAGGCCCTTAACGACGATTTGAATCCAAATGGGGACCGTGATTGAAACCAGGGGAGGGCACGGGGCTGGAAAATAGGCTTTCTCTAACTAGGAACTTGCCAGGTCCTACTCGGTCACAGAGGAAGGTATTGGAAGCAGGGACGCGAGAGAAACCTGGCCACCCTGTTGACTTCGTTATGAGTAAAGGGGATTGGCTTTGTGACAAGGGGGGCCCCCTCTCCCTTCCCGTGTCTGGGCTAAATGGATCACCCGATCCAATATGAGGGGGTGGGGGGCCCTTCCCGGTCCGGCTAATGGGATCAGCCGATGCAGAGTCTTAATCTGAAGAGCTTTCAATGCCGGTAAGGGCCCATCGCTCCTCGTCATGGTCATCTCGGGGGGTGATAGTGGTCAGCCTGAAATAGCTCTGATAGTCCAAGTGGATCATCTCTCTCATGAGGTGTCGTCAAACTATGTTAACGTCTTTATCGGCCGTTATGAGCTGCATCAGGATGGGGCTTGGCACCGGGGAGGAATGGGGGGGGGGGGAATGGGGCAAAAAAAATCACCCTCACCTGGGGATGGAAAATCACAATTGAACCGTTAAGAAACGAATTTTCTAAATATGAGACACAGACAGAAGCATAAAATAAATACCATTTATGCCTCATAGGACTGGGGAAAGTCAATTTAGAAAATGGTCAAATGGAAATTTTATATAAAAAATACATTTTTTTTTTCAATATTATAAAGGCGACCAGCAGTATTATAGATAAACTTTAGTATTCAGTAGTCTAGATATATATAGATTTGTTTTTTGTTGACTTTGTACCGCGCTTCGAGGCTTTGGGGATGAAGCGTGTTTTTGAAATGAACTTTATTATTATTATTATTATTATTATTATTATTATTATTATTATTATTATTATCGGTATTCTGGTTATCACTTAGACGTATTTATAAATCACAAATGAATTGCTCTAACCTCTAATCCAAATGGATCTTGATAATGCTTCTTCTGACTTTTAAATTTTTACAGTTTGAATCCACACCCCTTCCACTAACTCAGCTTTCAGTTGACATGCATATTACGCCCACAAACAGAACTTACAGTTTGAATCCACATCCAGTCAACAAACTTAATTTCTCATGCTAAACAAAACAGTATTCATTCTCACCATGTCTTACTACTACGCATGGGAACACCATCGGGTGTTAGAATTGGGTTCGGAAAAAACTGGTTTCTCAATGACACAATGCAAGGTAACATGTCACTATAAAATACAAGGTAACATGTTACTACATAATGAAATGTTACATGTCACTACACAATACAAGGTAACATGTTACTACACAATACAATGTTACTACACAATACAAGGTAACATGTTACCACACAATGCAAGGTAACATGTTACTACGCAATACAAAATAACATGTCACTACACAACAATGCTACATGTCAATACATAATACAATGTTGCATGTCACGACACAGTACAATGTTATATGTCACGACACAATACAATGTTACATGTCACTACACAATACCATGTTGCATGTCACGACACAATACAATGTTACATGTTACGACACAATACAATGTTACATGTCACGACACAATACAATGCAACATGTTTTTGAACAACACTAAATTGCACGAAACACAATTGTGACGTATGTAGTGACGTAGCACAAATTCTCTGTAGACTCCAGGATCTCTCCAAAATACATTGCCCTCCCAATTTTAAAACGTGACCTTTCTTTATTGTTTTCTGATCATTTCATATTTATATAAAGACTCCACGAAATAAATACCGTATAAAGCCCCCCCCCCTGTTATCTTTTCTCTGGTTATGCCCCTTTCTGGCCCTTTCTGCCCCTTTCTGCAATCGTTTTTTAAAATCCCCAGTCGTAACTGAAATAATTGCTGTTCTAAGTACCGCTATTTCAAGTTGCCAAACTACGCGCATGGAATTTATTTGCTCCAAACAAAAAACAAAAAAAAAAAAAAAAAGAAAAAAAAAAAAAAAAAAAAAAAAAAAGAAAGAAAAAAAAAGAAAAGTAAAAAAGAAGAAAGAAAACAACAACAACAACAACAACAACAACAACAACAACAACAACAACAACAACTCAATAATTTCTAGCAATTTTCTGTAGCTGAACCCATGTGCTGCTCGGTATTCCAAAAGGTATTTTTTTTTTTTAATTTCCCCTCAAATTTGCATGAGAGCAACTTGAGTGATTACACGTAATATGTTATGTAATCGGTGTTAAAAACTAATATATTATGTAATCGGTGGTAAAAACGAATATGTTATGTAATCGGTGGTTAAAACTAATATGTTATGTAATCGGTGTTAAAAACGAATAAGTTATGTAGTCGGTGATTAAAACTGATATGATATGTAATCGTTGATTAAAACTAATATGTTATGTAATCGGTGTTGAAAACTAATATATGATGTAGTCGGCAATTAAAACTATTATGTCATGTAATCGGTAATTAAAACTAATATGTTATGTAATCGGTACTTAAAACTAATATGTTATGTAATTGGTGATAACAACTAATATGTAATGTAATCGGTGATTAAAACTTATATGATATGTAATCGGTGATTAAAACTAATTTATTATGTAATCGGTGATGTCTATACGGCATAAAAAGGTTCTTGAAGGTCTGGTCATTGGGGGTGGGGGATGTGGGGGTGGGGGATGTGGGGGTGGGGGATGTGGGTGTGGGGGGATGTTGGGGTGGGGGTGTGGGGGATGTGGGGGTGGATAGGGCAGCGCCATCAGAACAATAATCTTGCTGGTGTGGAGAGATCAGACATACTAAACTAAGCATAAACCTAGANGGGGGTGGATAGGGCAGCGCCATCAGAACAATAATCTTGCTGGTGTGGAGAGATCAGACATACTAAACTAAGCATAAACCTAGACATATCAAATATGTTCACAGATCATAAACCTAGCCATATAGGAATTTGCCATTTATTGCAGATGAAACGCATAACACACGTGTAAAATTTGCATATAACTGTCACATGTCTAAAGTGTATATAACGGCTTGTAACAAGTGTAAAGGGTAAATAATGGCCTTTACACGTGTGAAATGTACACATCAGCTGTCACAGGTGTAAGGTGTACTTAATGGATGTGACGCGCGTTAAGTGTAAATCATGGCTGTCACACATTTGAAATGCACGCAATGCCTGTCACACATTTGAAATGTACACAATGGCTGTCACACATTTGAAATGTACACAATGGCTGTCACATATTTGAAATGTACACAATGGCTGTCACATATTTGAAATGTACACAATGGCTGTCACTTATTTGAAATGTACACAATGGCTGTCACATATTTGAAATGTACACAATGGCTGTCACACATTTGAAATGTACACAATGCCTGTCACACATTTGAAATGTACACAATGGCTGTCACATATTTGAAATGTACACAATGGCAGTCACATATTTGAAATGTACACAATGGCTGTCACACATTTGAAATGTACACAATGGCTGTCACATGTGGAGAGCGTAGTCACATATTTGAAACGTACACAATGGTTGCACATGTGTAGAGCGTACTTAATGGATGTGACGCGCGTCAAATGTACATAATGGCTGTCACGTGTGTAAAGTGTGCTTAATGGATGTTAGACTTGTGAAGTGTACACAATTGCTGTCACATGCGTGAAGTGTTCATAGTTTCTGCCACACCCGAAAGAGTGAGTTAAATATTCTGTGCAGGGCTTCATTTGAGGTTCAAGGACAGGAAGGAACGCTTGACAAGGTCACAAAAGGAAGGGAAAAAAAGAAAAGAAAATTGAGGGGTTGGGTGTAGTGCAAAGTTCATCGCAAGATATTGTGCGGGCCCCGCACCTTCTGAACACGGCACATTTTGTGTGTGGAACCCGCACATTCTAAACACGGCACATTTTGTGTGTGAGCCCCGCACATTTTAAATACGGCACATTTTGTGAAGAAGCACGCGATTAAGATAACATCCAACCCCCTCCATTTTGGGTCTTTAGTTAAAGGTCTCAAGGTAACATTTGCGCTACTCTAAGGTTGGCTTACAATTTTCGCCCCGGCGTAATTCATTTTTTTTTAAAATTTTAAGACCATCATTTAAACATCAAGACTTTATCTGGAGTATACAAATGGGAAATATGATTTAAAGAAGGCGCCTGAAAGAGGCCTCGAGAACGGCACAGCCCAAATTTTTTCCACACAGAGAGCTGCACTGACCTAGTTTATTTCCATCTTTCCTTCGACAGAAAACTGCCCTGACCTAGTTTATTTCAATGTTTCATTTGACATAGAACTGCTCTAACCTAATTTATTTCCAATTTCTATTGACAGAGAACTGCACTAACCTAGTTTATTTACAATTTCTATTGACAGAGAACTGCATTGACCTAGTTTATTTCCAATTTCTGTTGACAGAGAACTGCAATAACCTAGTTTATTTCCAATTTCTATTGACAGAGAACTGCACTAACCTAGTTTATTTCCATGTTTCTATTGACAGAGAACTGCACTAACCTAGTTTATTTCCAATTTCTATTGACAGAGAACTGCACTAACCTAGTTTATTTCCAATTTCTATTGAGAGAGAACTCCACTGACCTAGTTTATTTCCAATTTCTATTGACAGAGAACTTCACTGACCTAGTTTATTTTCAATTTCTATTGACAGAGAACTGCAATAACATAGTTTATTTACAATTTCTATTGACAGAGATCTCCACAAACCTAGTTTATTTCCCAATTTCTATTGACAGGGAACTGCACTGACCTAGTTTATTTTCAATTTCTATTGACAGAGAACTGCACTAGCATAGTTTATTTACAATTTCTATTGACAGAGAACTCCACTAACCTAGTTTATTTCCAATTCCTATTGACAAAGAACTGCACTGACCTAGTTTATTTTCATGTTTCTATTGACAGAGAATTGCAGAGACAGCACATGAAGTATTGATCACTGTAAAATAGACTGAAGATATATAATTTGTAGAAAAAGAGTTGTTACAGCAAAGTGGCTCGTTTAAAAGAAAGATTGCTGGCCTGTGAACTTGAATTTGTGAACAACATAATGATAGGAAAAATAATGTTTTATGAGTAGAAGGGAAATAAAGAGAAATAAACAAAGTATTGAATATTGAATGATTCTCAAAAGTTTAAACAGCAACTTTATATGAAATATTTTCCATTGATGTCGGTAAATATTCTTTCATTCATGAACATTTTAAATGATAATAGTGGTAATAATTTATGAACATTTTAAATGATACAGTGGTCATAATTTATCACAAACTGACCCGAGGAATATCTCAGTATTCATTGATTCACTAATCTTTGATTCGACATGTTCAACAAAAGAAGGTGTCCAGTGTGGATACGAGAAGGTGTCCAGTGTGGACAAAAGAGGGTGCCCAGTGTGGACAAGAGAGATGTCTAATGTGGACTAGAGAAGATATCCAGTGTGGACAAGAGAAGGTATCCAGTGTGGATAAGAGAAGGTGTCCAGTGTGGACAAGAGAAGGTGTACAGTGTGGACAAGAGAAGGTATCCAGTGTGGACAAGAGAAGGTGTTCAGCGTGGACAAGAGAAGGTTTCAGTGTGGACAAGAGAGGATGTCCAGTGTGGACAAGAGAGGATTTCTAATGTGGACAAGAGAAGATATCCAATGTGGACAAGAAAAGGTGTTCAGTGTGGACAAGAGAAGGTGTTCATTGTGGACAAGAGAGAGTGTTCAGTGTGCGAGTCTTCCTCAGCGTTTCCCAGCGATATGTTGTACTGTCACATCATCAAGTTTATAATTGTAAGTGTTATCACCAAGTACTTGATTGCTGGTGTTATTACCAAGTACTTGTACTTGATTGCTGGTGTTATTACCAAGTACTTGTACTTGATTGCTGGTGTTATCACCGAATACTTGATTGCTCGTGTTATCACCAAATACTTGATTGCTGGTGTTATTACTATTGTCTATTAACTATTGTCAGGGGCAGACAACTTGTGGGGGTAGGGGATAAGGAAGGTGGGTGACGAAATGGCCCCACGACGACGAGGGTGACATAACTCGTAGCTTGTGGCGCCCCCCCGCGTGCTGGAGTGTTGATTAATATCCCCCCTGGGGGGTCAGCATGACTGAGAGTGGTCAGTTGGAAGTTGACTGCAAGTTGTCGTCTGATCGAATTGCTCAGGGGTGCCCGCGGGTTGGGGGGAGGGGTCTTAACACAAGGAACTGGCGGGGTGGGGGGTTACTTAAAAAAAAAGTTTTTAAAACTTTCACTTTATTTTAAAGAAGAAGAAATTATTTAAATGTTTTGTCCCTCAGGTTTGTGGTTCAATGAAAGTAGTGGTTGTTGTCACCAGGGGTTCAATGAATGTGGGGGTTGATGTCATCAGGGGTTCAATGAATGTGGGGGTTGTTGTCATCAGGGGTTCAATGAATGTAGGGGTTGTTGTCATCAGGGTTTCAATGAATGGAGGGGTTCTTGTCATCAGGCGTTCAATGAATGTAGGGGTTGTTGTCATCAGGGGTTCAATGGATTCCCGGCGCTTATGCCAAACTTTGGTTTTCACCATTCACCTCTCGGATATTACTTTTCAGTTAATTGCTATTTTTATTTTATTCGTTGTTTCCCGTTGATAGTTCGCTAAGGAGGAATTGCTGCACCTGGGGCAAAGCTGGAAAATGGTGCACCTTAATATGTTGAAAAAGTGCTCCCCCCCCCCGAGGCGGATCGGTAAAAGAAGACGATTTTGTCGGCCCCCCTCGTCCTACTAAAGAATATGGGATCCCATCTAAAGAAGATTTTGGCGCCCGCTGTGACCGCCTTCTTCGCCCCATTCTCCATGGCTCTGCCCGAGGGCAACATGGCACCCAGAGAGACGCATATTATGGGGACCGCTGGGCTGGCCAAGCTGTCGTCGGTTAATTTTTATTCCTGTGACGTCACAATTACCCATTAAATTATTTGATTTCTTTTATGTTTTTACGGGGATGGGGCCTAAAAGTTTCTTGCACGAGCGAGCTTGGGGGGGGGGGGGGGGCCAAAAAAATTGAGTTTTGCCCCCCCCCCCCCGGGCGGCACGGCTCTGGTTGCTGTGAGCCTTTGTGTCCGTACTTGTTATCCAGAAAATCTGGTAAGCTTAACCCAACGCCAGTCTTAAAATCTTACAATGGACATGGATATTCTTTACTTTAAATGAGGGGGGCAGACTTTGATTGGGGTTTGTGGGGCAGGGGTTGGGTGGGGTTGGGGTAGAATGTTAGCCTATGCCGTTAACGGTGGCAATTAAACACTTACAACACCATCTTACACATTTCACAGAAACCAAGTACCCTACATTTTCAAATTTGACACACTTATGTTACAAATATTTACTCACGACCTCCCACGTGATTAATGTCCACCTCGCCCATATCCTCCTCACCCTTCATAATCCCTATCCACCTCACCCCTCACAACCCCTTTCCATCCCACCCTTCTCCACCTCTGTCCATTCACCAACGAACCCATGTTCTCTCTTATTTCAATGCCATGCATTTATCACGTCTTTAAAAGAAAGAAACAACACGATATTCCACATTTCCAACACGATATTCCACATTTCCTTTTTTTTAAAAATGTTTTCTCCCGGTAATTTCAGCCAGTAAGTCTATAAATAGACCTTCAGTTGTTTGCTCTAGAGCTAATCAATGCAAGGCGAAAAATACGCCGGGCACTGGGCTTCAACCGTCTACAGTTGCTAGGCGATGCTACATTTACCTCGTTCATGGAATTTAATTGGATCGTTAACGGCCGTTAAAGAACACCGTTGTTGGAACGATTATAAGGAAGCAAATAATTTAGCCATGAAATATAGCTGACACCTTACCGCTGTTGACACAAGACACCAACGCATCATCATAACTTAGCCATGAAAGATACCTGACACCTTACCGTAGTTGACACAAGACACCAACGCATCATCATAACTTAGCCATGAAAGATACCTGACACCGTACCGTAGTTGACACAAGACACCAACGCATCATCATAACTTAGCCATGAAAGATGCCTGACACCTTACCGCTGTTGACACAAGACACCAACGCATCATCATAACTTAGCCATGAAAGATACCTGACACCTTACCGCTGTTGACACAAGACACCAACGCATCATCATAACTTAGCCATGAAAGATACCTGACACCTTACCGTAGTTGACACAAGACACCAACGCATCATCATAACTTAGCCATGAAAGATACCTGACACCGTACCGTAGTTGACACAAGACACCAACGCATCATCATAACTTAGCCATGAAAGATGCCTGACACCTTACCGCTGTTGACACAAGACACCAACGCATCATCATAACTTAGCCATGAAAGATACCTGACACCGTAACATTAGTTGACACAAGACACCAACGCATCATCATAACTTAGCCATGAAAGATGCCTGACACCTTACCGTAGTTGACACAAGACACCAACGCATCATCATAACTTAGCCATGAAAGATGCCTGACACCGTACCGTAGTTGACACAAGACACCAACGCATCATCATAACTTAGCCATGAAAGATACCTGACACCTTACCGCTGTTGACACAAGACACCAACGCATCATCATAACTTAGCCATGAAAGATGCCTGACACCTTACCGTAGTTGACACAAGACACCAACGCATCATCATAACTTAGCCATGAAAGATGCCTGACACCTTACCGCTGTTGACACAAGACACCAACGCATCATCATAATTTAGCCATGAAATATAGCTGACACCTTACCGCTGTTGACACAAGACACCAACGCATCATCATAACTTAGCCATGAAAGATACCTGACATCTTACCGCTGTTGACACAAGACACCAACGCATCATCATAACTTAGCCATGAAAGATACCTGACACCTTACCGTAGTTGACACAAGACACCAACGCATCATCATAACTTAGCCATGAAAGATGCCTGACACCTTACCGCTGTTGACACAAGACACCAACGCATCATCATAATTTAGCCATGAAATATAGCTGACACCTTACCGCTGTTGACACAAGACACCAACGCATCATCATAACTTAGCCATGAAAGATGCCTGACACCTTACCGCTGTTGACACAAGACACCAACGCATCATCATAATTTAGCCATGAAATATAGCTGACACCTTACCGCTGTTGACACAAGACACCAACGCATCATCATAACTTAGCCATGAAAGATGCCTGACACCTTACCGCTGTTGACACAAGACACCAACGCATCATCATAACTCAGCCATGAAAGATACCTGACACCGTAACATTAGTTGACACAAGACACCAACGCACCACCACTTCCATTGGAGGACAGCTCGCTTTAATTCACTTAGAGCGGCTCGAAGATTGCAACTAGGCGCCCCCCGCCCTTCGCATGCACGGAGCTTCGTGGATGGCTTACATCAGCCTCAATGGTCTGGGCATCCAGATTTTGGTCACCGTTACCATTGTCATCGCCTTCAATGGGGGTTAAAAGACAGAAGGCGTCACACAAACTCATTAAAAACAACCTGGCGTCATATGTCAGATCTGGTTCGAATTTCCGCGTCTCGTTATGCCGCTCGTTTATGTCAAAAGGAGAATTAGAGATGTTACAATGATATGGATAGGTTCCAGAAGCTTTTAACAAAAAAATATAAAGCACCCAAAATAAAACGCTATAATCTTTCATACCAGAATGTTTAGCCTGATTGTACCGGGATAAGAATAGAGGGCGTTTTGAGATACTTTCTACCTGCTATTGCAGAGGCGTAGCGAGGGTGTTTGGCGCCCGGGGACAAGATTCGCGCCCGGGGACAAGATTCACTTTAAAGCGCCCCCTTTTCTTTTTTTTTTCAACTCTCAAACCCATTATTTTTACCAATAATATAATATCAAAGCACATTTTGGCGCCCCTAACTAGCTGGCGCCCGGGGACATCTGTTCCCCCCCCCGCCCCCCTCGCTACGCCTCTGTGCTATTGCGAAGGCTCTCTACATTTAACAATCAAATATTTACGTAAAAAATTCCATCCGGTTTTAATGGTGTGTAAAATGAAAACGACCACATTTCTGACTCTTGAAATGTATATTTAGGAGCTAGTAAATCAGCCTTTCCTTGCAAGACAAATGAAGTATCTATGTACTATGTTTACGTTTCTAACTACATCTAGTTTGAAAAATAGTTATCGATTAATATAGGCATAACCTTAGTCTTTTCAAGCATCTGAGCTGCAACATTATTTTTAAGAAGGCATTTGTTTCTAAAAGTTCTAAAACCATACACTTAAATTTACCCCCCCCCCCCTTAAAATATCTTTAATATTAATAGAATTTGATATATTGTTATTTTCATTATATATTTAACATAACTCTTGCCTCACTTCTCTACCAAATTATCGGAAACTTATTTTAAAAACAAGCAGCTGAATTCTTATTTGTAAAGAAGAATCTCTTAGCCAATTTTTCGCCTGTAACAGCGTTTAATATTTGTTCTTAGAAATATTATTGATTTCATAAGCAATTTACATCCACTTTTTCATGAACTTTATTTTTCTCAAAGTGAGGAAAAAAATATTTTCATATTTTTAGAAAAAATCTTAACCCATGTTTGTTTAGGCCCGTGAACAGTAAAGGAGAATAAAATTGCTTATTTCTAAGATTAAATATTCCCGTGCGTACAACGATTTGGTTTGAATATATGTTTTTGAGGTATGGCTATAAGTGTGTAAATGTAAGCAGCGTCTGCCAATGCCCCTGAAATGTAATTTCTTGATTGATATAACGTATATCTATTTATTTATATAGACAATATAAAACCTCTTTTTTTTAGACTGTAATAGATTCGCATTCAAAGATATTCTAATCCATCTGAAAATGTACCCACTATTCTCTGCCACTCATTTGTGTTTATCTAAGAAAGTTAATTATCTACCTAATGCATTCCTCAATAGTGAGTCGTATCTTGTGTTGCCAGGGACAAAATCAAAGAATCTCATTTCTCTCATCAAAGTTTTAAATACACATTAATTCATTAATCCACAGAAAGGTAACCCTTATGTAAGGGATCGCGCATTTTTTTGCCCTCTCCTGAACTATGTTAAAATTCTAATGTCCCACACCTTTTAAGACGCATAGTTTTGCGTTTATAAAGAAAATAGCTCAATGATTGATTCCTTATAATTAGGTGAGTATCTACCAACTGCGTTCAAGTTTGCTGGTTCAAAGTTCATTCTGCCCCCCACCCCATTCCCACCAAATGGCTACTTTGGGCCCTTCAGATTCAGGGGTGGCAATGTCCACTCGTCGGCTCTCACCATAAGAGTCCATAGCATTTAAGCATATTTATTTAAAAAGTAGATCCACTCTCGGCCTATTCATGTTTTGTGCCGCAAAATACATGTCGTGTATGTTCCTTCAGGTCGTGTAGATTTCATTGCACACCTAGGCCCTCCCCAGTATTTCATTGCACATCTAGGCCCTCCCCAGTATTTCATTGCACACCTAGGGACTCCGCAGTATTTCATTGCACACCAAGGCCCTCCCCAGTATTTCATGGCACACCTCGTTCCTCTCCAGTATTTCATGGCACACTTAGGCCCTCCCCAGTATTTCATGGCACACCTCGTTCCTCTCCAGTATTTCATGGCACACCTAGGCCCTCCTCAGTATTTCATGGCACACCTAGGCCCTCCCCAGTATTTCATGGCACACCTCGTTCCTCTCCAATATTTCATGGCACACCTCGTTCCTCTCCAATATTTCATGGCACACCTAGGCCCTCCCCAGTATTTCATGGCACACCTCGTTCCTCTCCAGTATTTCATGGCACACATAGGCCCTCCCCAGTATTTCATGGCACACCTAGGCCCTCCCCAGTATTTCATGGCACACCTAGGCCCTCCCCAGTATTTCATGGCACACCTCGTTCCTCTTCAGTATTTCATGGCACACCTCGTTCCTCTCCAGTATTTCATTGCACACCTAGGCCCTCCCCAGTATTTCATTGCACACCTAGGCCTTCCCCAGTATTTCATGGGACACCTAGGCCCTTCCCAGTATTTTATGGAACACCTAGGCCCTCCCCAGTATTTCATGGCACATCTAGGCCCTCCCCAGTATTTCATTGCACACCTAGGCCTTCCCCAGTATTTCATGGGACACCTAGGCCGTCCCCAGTATTTCATTGCACACCTAGGCCCTCCCCAGTATTTCATTGCACACCTAGGCCTTCCCCAGTATTTCATGGCACACCTAGGCCCTCCCCAGTATTTCATGGCACACCAGG
>CAXITT010000786.1:185229-197935 GCA_964033795.1 Lymnaea stagnalis
TATTTCATGGGACACCTAGGCCCTCCCCAGTCTTTCATTGCACACCTAGGCCCTCCCCAGTGTTTCATTGCACACCTAGGCCTTCCCCAGTATTTCATTGCACACCTAGGCCCTCCCCAGTATTTCATTGCACACCTAGGCCCTCCCCAGTATTTCATGGCACACCTAGGCCCTCCCCAGTGTTTCATGGCACACCTAGGCCCTCCCCAGTGTTTCATGGCACACCTAGGCCCTCCCCAGTGTTTCACGGCACAGGGTTTTCATGACTTCATTAGTTGTACAATGTCACCAACGTAAGCTGAAGTTGTTTTCCTCGATATGAGACTTTTGTGGGTATTAGGATTCCCTGTTACACAGACATAAGTGCTTGTCACATGGTCCCATGAAACACAGACATAAGTTCATGCCACAAGGTCCCATGAATTACAGACATAATTGCATGTAATGGTCCAATGAGACACAGACATAAGTGCATGTCACAAGGTCCATGAGACACAGACATAAGTGAATGTAATTGTCAAATGAAACACATAAATGAGGGCATGTCAAGGTCCCATGAAACAGAGACATAATTTTACTCACCATATGTATATGTGCACATATTATGTGATGTTGTGCTGCACAATTTGAACCGCTTGTCGCGGCACACCGGTACAGCGTTCATATTTACGGCTTTAAGTTCTTGTTACCTGGTTAAGTTCGTGGTCATCTGGCCGAGTTCATATTTGCGTCTTTAAGTTGTTGTTACCCGGTTAAGTTCGTGGTCATCTGGCCGAGTTCATATTGACGTCTTTAAGTTCTTGTTACCCGGTTAAGTTCGTGGTCATCTGGCCTTGTTCATATTTACGTCTTTAAGTTCTTGTTACCTGGTTAAGTTTGGGTCATCTGGCCGAGGAGTTCATATTTACGTCTTTAAGTTGTTGTTACCTGGTTAAGTTCGTGGTCATCTGGACGAGTTCATATTTACGTCTTTAAGTTCTTGTTACCCGGTTAAGTTCGCGGTTATAAAAAAAAACAACAAAAAACTGTAAGTGTCGGATACAACTTCACTCTCTGCCCCGTCAGTCAATAATTTTGTACCGCCCAGCCGACCTTGACCTTGATCAGGCACCATCTGTTACAATGCACGACATTGACTGGGAAACTATTGATTAAATCGTTAAAATAGAGAGTATAGAGAGAGCGAAACCTTACACCCTTTAAATAGAGAGAATAGAGAGAGCGAGACCTTACACCTTTTAAATAGAGAGAATAGAGAGAGCGAAACCTTACACCTTTTAAATAAAGAGAATAGAGAGAGCGAACCCTTACATCTTTTAAATAAAGAGAATAGAGAGAGCGAAACCTTGAACCTTTTAAATAGAGAGAATAGAGAGATCGAAACCTTACACCTTTTAAATAGAGAGAATAGAGAGAGCGAAACCCTACACCCTTTAAATAGAGAGAATAGAGAGAGCGAAACCTTACACCTTTTAAATAGAGAGAATAGAGAGAGAGAAACCTTACACCTTTTAAATAGAGAGAATAGAGAGAGCGAAACCCTACAACTTTTAAATAGAGAGAATAGAGAGAGCGAAACCCTACACCCTTTAAATAGAGAGAATAGAGAGAGCGAAATCTTACACCTTTTAAATAGAGAGAATAGAGAGAGCGAAACCTTATATCTTTTAAATAGAGAGGATAGAGAGAGCGAAACCTTACACCTTTTAAATAGAGAGAAGAGAGAGCGAACCCTTACACCTTTTAAATAGAGAGAATAGAGAGAGCGAAGCCTTACACCTTTTAAATAGAGAGAATAGAGAGAGCGAAACCCTACACCCTTTAAATAGAGAGAATAGAGAGAGCGAAACCTTACACCTTTTAAATAGAGAGAATAGAGAGAGCGAAACCCTACACCCTTTAAATAGAGAGAATAGAGAGAGCGAACCCTTACACCTTTTAAATAGAGAGAATAGAGAGAGCGAAACCCTACACCCTTTAAATAGAGAGAATAGAGAGAGCGAAACCTTACACCTTTTAAATAGAGAGAATAGAGAGAGCGAAACCCTACACCCTTTAAATCGAGAGAATAGAGAGAGCGAAACCCTACAACTTTTAAATAGAGAGAATAGAGAGAGCGAAACCTTACACCCTTTAAATAGAGAGAATAGAGAGAGCGAAACCTTACACCCTTTAAATGGAGAGAATAGAGAGAGCGAAACCCTACAACTTTTAAATAGAGAGAATAGAGAGAGCGAAACCTTACACCCTTTAAATAGAGAGAATAGAGAGAGCGAAACCTTACACCCTTTAAATAGAGAGAATAGAGAGAGCAAAAGCTTACACCCTTTAAATAGAGAGAATAGAGAGAGCGAAACCTTACACCCTTTAAATAGAGAGAATAGAGAGAGCGAAACCTTACACCCTTTAAATAGAGAGTAGAGAGAGAGCGAAACCCTACACCCTTTAAATATAGAGAATAGAGAGAGCGAAACCTTACACCCTTTAAATAGAGAGAATAGAGAGAGCGAAACCTTACACCCTTTAAATAGAGAGAATAGAGAGCAAAACCCTACACCTTTTAAATAGAGAGAATAGAGAGAGCGAAACCTTACACCCTTTAAATAGAGAAAATAGAGAGAGCGAAACCTTACACCCTTTAAATAGAGAGAATAGAGAGAGCGAAACACTACACCTTTTAAATAAAGAGAATAGAGAGAGCGAAACCTTACACCTTTTAAATAGAGAGAATAGAGAGAGCGAAACCTTACACCCTTTAAATAGAGAGAATAAAGAGAGCGAAACCTTACACCCTTTAAATAGAGAGAACAGAGAGAGCGAAACCTTACACCCTTTAAATAGAGAGAATAGAGAGAGCGAAACCTTACACCCTTTAAATAGAGAGAATAGATAGAGCAAAACCTTACACCCTGTAAATAGAGAGAATAGAGAGAGCGAAACCTTACACCCTTTAAATAGAGAGAATAGAGAGAGCGAAACCTTACACCCTTTAAAAAGAGAGAATAGAGAGAGCGAAACCTTACACCCTTTAAATAGAGAGAATAGAGAGAGCGAAACATTACACCCTTTAAATAAATAGAATAGAGAGAGTGAAACCTTACACCCTTTAAATAGAGAGAATAGAGAGAGCGAAACCTTACACCCTTTAAATAGAGAGAATAGAGAGAGCGAAACCCTACACCTTTTAAATAGAGAGAGTAGAAAGAGCGAAACCCTACACCTTTTAAATAGAGAGAATAGAGAGAGCGAAAACTTACACCCTTTAAATACAGAGAATAGAGAGACCGAAACCTTACACCCTTAAATAGAGAGAATAGAGAGAGCGAAACCCAACACCCTTTAAATAGAGAGAATAGAGGGAGCGAAACCCTACACCTTTTAAATAGAGAGAATAGAGAGAGCGAAACCTTACACCCTTTAAATAGAGAGAATAGAGAGAGCGAAACCCTACACCCTTTAAATAGAGAGTAGAGAGAGAGCGAAACCCTACACCTTTTAAATAGAGAGAATAGAGAGAGCGAAACCTTACACTCTTTAAATAGAGAGAATAGAGAGAGCGAAACCTTACACCCTTTAAATTGAGAGAATAGAGAGAGCGAAACCTTACAACCTTTAAATAGAGAGAATAGAGAGAGCGAAACCTTACACCCTTTAAATAGAGATAATAGAGAGAGCGAAACCTTACACCTTTTAAATAGAGAGAATAGAGAGAGCGAAACCTTACACCCTTTAAATAGAGAGAATAGAGAGAGCGAAACCTTACACCCTTTAAATAGAGAGAATAGAGAGAGCGAAACCTTACACCATTTAAATAGAGAGAATAGAGATAGCGAAACCTTAAACTTTTTAAATAGAGAGAATAGAGAGAGCGAAACCTTACACCCTTTAAATAGAGAAAATAGAGAGAGCGAAACCTTACACCCTTTAAATAGAGAGAATAGAGAGAGCGAAACACTACACCTTTTAAATAAAGAGAATAAAGAGAGCGAAACCTTACACCTTTTAAATAGAGAGAATAGAGAGAGCGAAACCTTACACCCTTTAAATAGAGAGAATAAAGAGAGCGAAACCTTACACCCTTTAAATAGAGAGAATAGAGAGAGCGAAACATTGCACCCTTTAAATAGAGAGAATAGAGAGAGCGAAACCTTACACCTTTTAAATAGAGAGAATAGAGAGAGCGAAACCTTACACCTTTTAAATAGAGAGAATAGAGAGAGCGAAACCTTACACCCTTTAAATAGAGAGAATAGAGAGAGCGAAACCTTACACCCTTTAAATAGAGAGAATAGAGAAAGAGCGAAACATTACACCCATTAAATAGAGAGAATAGAGAGAGCGAAACCTTACACCCTTTAAATAGAGAGAATAGAGAGAGCGAAACCTTACACCCTTTAAATAGAGAGAATAGAGAGAGCGAAACCTTACACCCTTTAAATAGAGAGAATAGAGAGAGCGAAACCATACACCTTTTAAATAGAGAGAGTAGAGAGAGCGAAACCTTACACCTTTTAAATAGAGAGAATAGAGAGAGCGAAATCTTACACCCTTTAAATAGAGAGAATTGAGAGAGAGCGAAACCTTACACCCTTTAAATAGAGAGAATAGAGAGAGAGCGAAACCTTACACCCATAAATAGAGAGAATGGAGAGAGCGAAACCTTACACCTTTTAAATAGAGAGAATAGAGAGAGCGAAACCTTACACCCTTTAAATAGAGAGAATAGAGAGAGCGAAACATTACACCCATTAAATAGAGAGAATAGAGAGAGCGAAACCTTACACCCTTTAAATAGAGAGAATAGAGAGAGCGAAACCTTACACCTTTTAAATAGAGAGAATAGAGAGAGCGAAACCTTACACCCTTTAAATAGAGAGAATCGAGAGAGCGAAACCTTACACCTTTTAAATAGAGAGAATATAGAGAGCGAGACCTTACACCTTTTAAAGTTAACAGCTACGCCTTAGGGCCTTGAACAGACGTTTTAGTGGATAGTTTTAAAATATATCTATTATATAGATGGGGTTTAATGTGACCTAATTAACTAATTAGAAGGGGGTGACCTTATGTCTCAGCTTCTTAGTATGGCACAGAAGACAGTGGAGTCATTTAAGCAGTGGATGAACATAAACAAGCTCAAATGGAACGATTAAAAGACCGAGCTGATCCCCATTGCTACCGCTCAAAAGCTAAAATATGTAAATAACGCACCATCCCTTACTCTCTCAGGTATACAGATTGAGTTTGCTCAAACAGTGCGAAACCTGGATGTCTGCTTGGATAGAACACTGACTATGGAAAATCAGATTAACATGCTTTGCAAGGCGATTTTTCTAGAGTTGCGCAGAATTAGTCATATCAGACCTTTCTTAACGTTTGATGCAACAAAGAGACTGATGTCTGCATTCGTGCTATCATGCTTGGACTACTGCAATGCTCTCATGGTGGTTCTCCCAGCTACGCTCCTGGAGAAAATTAAAAAAAATCACAGAAAAATGCGACTCGCATTGTTTTTCGCAAACGCAAATTTTACCATGCTAAAACACTTTTGAGAGAGTTGCATTGGCTGCCGGTCCACGCCCGCATAAAGTGAAAAATTGCAACTTTGTGCTACCGCTACTTGCATGACCTGGCACCGACCTATCTCAAAGCGCTCATGACGACTTATGTACCCACAAGACAACTCATCCGATAGTGGCAAACTCTCGATACCACGTGTTCGCCTTGAGACTAACGGAAGACGCACTTTCGCATTTGCTGGCCCAACAATTTGGAGCCCACTTCCTGACGCTCTCAGAAACAGCCCGACTTTCAAAACCGAATTAAAAACACATCTATTTCGCAAAAAACTGCTGGGGAGATGTTGTCTATCATCTTTTCCAGCTGGCTATTATCTCCTATAGATGTATATTGGCCTGTGTTGTTTATGTTTGCAAGGGATAACAGACTTAAAATGGGTATTCTTGAATGTAGTTTTTGTAATGTTGAGTTTTGTATTAATTTCAATGTGGTATACTATTGATTTTTTTCATTTCTCTTTTAATATGGTTGACTTTGTACCGCGCCTCGAGCCTTTGGGGATGAAACGTGATTTTCAAATGAAATGTATTATTATTATGATGTGACCCAGTTTAATGTGATGCAATATTTCCGGAGATGTCAATGTTTGAATATTGTTGTGAGTACTTCTTTTTCTAAAACGTCTGTCCTTATTTGGTACTGTTGATATCGATCTCTGATCAAAGTGGATCATTGACAGAGTGATCTATAATTTAGCTTGAATGAATACAATTGAATGAAGGTTCTCGATAGTATTTCAGCTTGTTTTAACATCCAACGGAATGCAACCGATTAGTTGGATGTAACATCTCACTTTGGTTGGATGTAACATATCAAATTGGTTGGATGTAACATCTCACATAGTTTGGATGTAACATCTCACTTTGGTTGGATGCAACATCTCACTTTGTTTGGAAGTAACATATCAAATTGGTTGGATGTAACATCTCACCTTGGTTGGATGTAACATATCAAATTGGTTGGATGTAACATCTCACTTTGGTTGGATGTAACATCTCACCTTGGTTGGATGTAACAAAGCAAATTGGTTGGATGTAACATCTCACATTGGTTGGATGTAACATATCACAATGGTTAGATGTAACATATCGCATTGGTTGGATATAACATATCCCATTGGTTGGGTGTAACATCTCACATTGGTTGGATGTAACATCTCACTTTGGTTGGATGTAACATCTCACTTTGGTTGGATGTAAAATCTCACTTTGGTTGGATCTAACATATCAAATTGGTTAAATGTAACATCTCACATTGGTTGGATGCAACATATCACCTTGGTTGGATGTAACATCTCACATTGGTTGGATGCAACATCTCACATTGGTTGGATGTAACATCTCAAATTGGTTGGATGTAACATCTCACTTTGGTTGGATGTAAAATCTCACTTTGGTTGGATGTAACATCTCACATTGGTTGGATGTAACATCTCACATTGGTTGGATGCAACATATCACATTGGTTGGATGTAACATCTCACATTGGTTGGATGTAACATCTCACATTGGTTGGATGTAACATCTCACATTGGTTGGATGTAACATCTCACATTGGTTGGATGTAACATCTCACATTGGTTGGATGCAACATATCCCATTGGTTGGGCGTAACATCTCACATTGGTTGGATGTAACATCTCACATTGGTTGGATGTAACATCTCACATTGGTTGGATGTAACATCTCACATTGGTTGGATGTAACATCTCACATTGGTTGGATATAACATATCAAATTGGTTGGATGTAACATATCAAATTGGTTGGATGTAACATATCAAATTGGTTGGATGTAACATATCAAATTGGTTGGATGTAACATATCAAATTGGTTGGATGTAACATATCAAATTGGTTGGATGTAACATCTCACATTGGTTGGATGCAACATATCCCATTGGTTGGGCGTAACATCTCACATTGGTTGGATGTAACATCTCACATTGGTTGGATGTAACATCTCACATTGGTTGGATGTAACATCTCACATTGGTTGGATGTAACATCTCACATTGTGAGGATGTAATGTATCACATTGGCTGGATGTAACATATCACATTGGTTTTATGTAACATCTCATTAAATAATAACCCAGTGAATGAGACCTAAGTGGATGAGATCCTAGTAAATGAGACCCCAGTAAATGAAACCCCAGTAAATGCTCCCACTGTTATTGACACCCCAATAAATGAGACCCCAGCAAGGAAGACCCAAGTCAAAGGTGGCAAGACATCTTCACTGTCTAACTTATTGACATACACCTTTCTAAAGGCCTTCTTTTGAGGTCCACCTGTGTTCCTATGATTGACGAAAGAATCAACAAGTCGTTGTTCCCATGAATGACGAGCGAATCAACAAGTCGTTGTTCCTATGATTGATGAGCGAATCAACAAGTCGTTGTTGCTATGATTGACGAACGAATCAACAAGTCGTTGTTCCTATGATTGACGAATGAATCAACAAGTCGTTGTTGCTATGATTGACAAGCGAATCATCAAGTCGTTGTTCCTATGATTGACGACAAAATCAACAAGTCGTTGTTCCTATGATTGACGAGCTAATCAACAAGTCGTGGTTCCTGTGATTGACGAGCGAGTCAACAAGTCGTTGTTCATATGATTGACGAGCGAATCATCAAGTCGTTGTTCCTATGATTGACGAGCGAATCAACAAGTCGTTGTTCCCATGAATGACGAGCGAATCATCAAGTCGTTGTTCCCATGAATGACGAGCGAATCAACAAGTCGTTGTTCCTATGTTTGACGAACGAATCCACAAGTCGTATTTCCTATGATTGACGAGCGAATCAACAAGTCGTTGTTCATATGATTGACGAGCAAATCAACAAGTCGTTGTTCCTTTGATTGACGAGCGAATCATCAAGTCGTTGTTCATACGATTGATGAGCGAATCAACAAGTCGTTGTTGCTATGATTGACGAGCGAATGAACGAGTCGTTGTTCCAATGAATGATTAGCGAATCAACAAGTCGTTGTTCCTATGATTGACAAGCGAATCAACAAGTCCTTGTTCCCATGTTTGACGAGCGAATCCACAAGTCGTTGTTCCTATGTTCGACGAACGAATCCACAAGTCGTATCTCCTATGATTGACCAACGAATCAACAAGTCGTTGTTGCTATGATTGACCAACGAATCAAAAAGTCGCTACAAAAGCGCTTCTCAATCCAAAACTGATCCCAGGCCTGGCTTCGAAATCGCGGGAATCTTGAGGGGATCGAGTGGGTAATTGTGGTGTGTAATATGACAAGGGGCGATGATTGGGAGAGATGGGTGATGATTGGGAGAGATGGGTGCTAATTGGGAGAGATGTGTGATGATTAAGAGATATGGGTGATGATTGGGAGAGATGTGTGATGATTCGGAGAGATGGGTGATGATTGGGAGAGATGGGTGATGAATGGGAGAGATGGGTGATGATTGGGAGAGCTTGGTGATGATTGGGAGAGATGGGTGATGATTGGGAGAGCTGGGTGATGGATGGGAGAGCTGGGTGATGATTGGGAGAGATGGGTGATGATTGGGAGAGATGGATGATGATTTAGAGAGATGGGTGATGACTGGGAGAGATGGGTGATGGTTGGGAGAGATGGATGATGAACGGGTTGCGATGATTAATTTGAAGGTAAGAATGGAAAAGTGGGGGAGGGCGGGAAAGGGGGGGGGGCTAATCTTTAAGCGGTAACAGGAATTAAGGCTTCGTGAGGGGAGGGGGGTAAGGTAAGAAAGGTGAGCTTAGTTGTCCCGGGCCGGGAGATGGTTGGTTTGGGTGTTGTTGGTCAAAACTACAGGTGTGTGCAGTAATCTATAAGTGATTTAAAGGACAGTGATCGACTTATTTAGACTTGATTCAATTCTCATCAATATAATGTCTGTGAACACTGTCAGGTCGCCGGTAGAGCGCCCCTGATAACAACAGCTACTACAGTCTTTGTGGTGCTAGAACATAAATTGCTTGCGGCAAAACAGTGTAATGGTAACAGAGTAGTGTAATAGTCACATAGTAGTGTAATAGTCACATAGTAGTGTAATAGTCACATAGTAGTGTAATATTTACAGAGTAGTGTAATAGTCACATAGTAGTGTAATAGTTACAGAGTAGTGCAATAGTCACATAGTAGTGTAATAGTCACATATTAGTGTAATAGTCACATAGTAGTGTAATAGTTACAGAGTAGTGTAATAGTCACATAGTAGTGTAATAGTTACAGAGTATTGTAAAGGTCACAGAGTATAATAGTCACAAAGCGGTGTAACAGTCACACAACAGAGCAAAATAAGGATTAGTTCACGACCTATATTTAGTTGTATAATTTCATTGCATAATATGAAGTTGGTAACCTTAAATGTCATGTTATGTTGACTTGGATTTTTTAAAAATTTTCTCGATATTAGACTTTGTAAGTAATAGGATTCCATGAAACACAGACATAAGTGCATGCCAGGAGCCTAGAACAGTTTGGTATATAATTTCATCACGTATATAGTCATGTGATTAGCCTCAACCTCAGGCTGCTGAGATTTCTACCCCGTGTAAGATCGTCTGCTCAAATTATAATTTTTTACCGGATCGAACCCGGTATCGGCCAGATGTTACCAAAAGGGATTTCAAGGTCATCTTCCTGTTACACTCCCACCGTGTATAGATTTGGGTGTGTCCACGTACGGATGTGTACGCATACGTGAGTGTGTGTGTTTATTAATGAGTTCGTGTGTATATATGAGTGTGCGTATTTCAATGTGTACGTGTGTGTGCGTGTGTGTGCGTGTGTGTGTATGAGTGTGCGTATTTCAATGTGTACGTGTGTGTGCGTGTGTGTATATGAGTGTGTGTATTTCAATGTTTACGTGTGTGTGTATATATATGAGTGTGCATATTTCAATGTGTACGTGTGTGTGTGCGTGTGTGTATCTGAGTGTGCGTATTTCAATGTGTACGTGTGTGTGTGCGTGTGTGTATCTGAGTGTGCGTATATCAATGTGTACGCGTGTGTTGTGTTTGGTACAGAAGTCGAACGGTGTGTACACACACACACGTGACGTGGTGCCGGCCAAAACTACGTGTCCTGAGATGACCACGTAAACGGGACGTAAACAGTGTTGATCAAAACAAACAACAAGAAACAACAACAAAAAGCAACAGCTTCCAGTAACAGTAAAGGAACATTCGAGAAAGTTTTTTTTTTTTTGTTTCTCTTGACACGTCTGCACTGGTGTTTAATCTCGGCCTACAAGCATGTAGCACATTTGCATTAAGTACTTTGGATTTCCTCCCTTGATGGATATATTTAATATAACTGTTGAAAGAATTGTATCGCTACTTCACCCCAAGTGGCTGAGCCAAAAAAAAAAAATCCGACCCTATCAAACACTCAACACTTGCGAAATGACCTCCCGACAAACACTCAAAGGATTCACACCCCCACCCCTATTTTTTTATTCAAGGTATTTTCAGCTTTTAAAATAAAATAAATTATAAAAGAAAAATTTGGAAAAAAAAAAGGGGGAGGGGATAATAAACAAAAAATGCAGAAAAGAGCTTGGAGGAATTCGTACAGTTATTACCAACCTAAGAAACATGGACATTCTGGCTGATGGTCTCTCATCTGACAGTACACATGTTACTGCAATGTAAGATTTACCATTGAGGCAACCATTGGTGAAATGTTCAGACGCGGGGGGGTGGGGGGGAGGGGTTGCAGAGTGGTCTAATGAGCTTCTGCCAATCAATCATTAATGTGACGGTCTGCAAGTCTACCCTATGGACCACTTCCCGCAATTTAATAAAAAAAACAACAACATTTTCCTCCAGAGATTGCAGATTTGAACACAAAAATAATAAAGTAAATGATAGGTGCATAAATATTTAGTGATTAAAAGATCTCATCAGTGTACAAGAAATCAACAACACATTTCAGGTGGTAAATCAAAACTTTATTTTATAGTTTACAGAGACAGCATGCCGTGTAGAATTGTCACTTTCTCGTCTGCTAAGCAGCAGATGCGTCAAGCCAGTGACGCGATGGGACAACGAGAAAAAACAAAAGCAAAACAAAAACAAACAAACACTTTTTTGGGGGAATGAAATATTAAGTTTCCAATTGAATTAGGAATGATTACAGCTGAATCTAAATGGAATTGTTTGGAAGGGTTATTCCTTTCGTTTCTTCATTACACTTAACTCAAAAATCAATTCTATTTAAATTCAGATGTAACGGAAACATTCAGTTGCACTTCCATCATGTTTAAAGGGCTAGTTAATGTTTTATTATACGCAAGCGTATCTGCTCCAGTCTGGAGAGAATCAGGTCATTCCGTAAGTCCGATTATTGTTTGACCAACGCTTTCATTCTTGTCAAAAATGGTTCCCCCCCCCCCCCCCCCCAAGGAAATATGTGTTAAAGTAATAATTATCATTTGAACACCAGAAGTACAGGGCAAAACCATACTCTATTTTTCGGGGTGGGGGTTGGTAGCGTTCTTAGGGGTCGTTCGCAAATTATGTCACGCTCAGTGAGGGGGGGGGGGAGGGAGAGGCTCAAAACAAGTTGTGACGTCACGTTTGTTTTGTTTTCTTTTAAATATTTTTTTTAAATATAAAATTTTCTAATTTTCAAAAAAATCTCTATTCATTTAATTGTATAAACATTAATATGAGGTCTAAATTGCCTCAGGTATTATAGGTACTATGAAACTCAGTTTTCTAATAATACTACATCTTAATCCATTATGGGAAAATTTTAAAGAATAAAATAAAAATCTTAGCTTAGTGTTAAAAATTGATGTATGTTTTAAATTTTTTAATTTGTGACGTGACAATGGGGGGTCGGGGGAGGAGAGTAAACATTTGTGACTCTTCGTGACGGGAGGGGGAGTCTAAGAAAAGGTCATTTTTAACGTGACGTAATTTACGAAAGACCCCCCTTATGTCCTTTCCTTCATTTTCCCATTTTATTTCCTGCTCGCCCCCCCCCCCGGGTGGGATGTGTACTTTTACTTTCCAGTTCATGGTAATGCCTTCACGACTATGGCCATTTCGACGACGAGGGTGGCGGGTGCGGTTGGGGGGGGGGAGGAACAGGGCGTCTTTCTACAAGCCAGCCAG
>CAXITT010000786.1:197960-209240 GCA_964033795.1 Lymnaea stagnalis
GGGGGGGGGTGGGGGGGGGGCTGGGAGGTCGCAATGAGATGGGTGGATAACGTCGGAACAAAAGATCCTTGTTGGTGTGGATCTTAAAGTAGGCGTGGATATATGATATATGGTAGATGGGGTGTGGATCTTAAAGTAGGCGTGGATAAAGGATATATGGTGGATATGATGTGGATCTTAAAGTAGGCGTGGATAAAGGATATATGGTGGATATGATGTGGATCTTAAAGTAGGCGTGGATAAAAGATATATGGTGGATATGATGTGGATCTTAAAATAGGCGTGGATAAAGGATATATGGTAGATGGGATGTGGATCTTAAAGTAGGCGTGGATAAAGGATATATGGTAGATGGGATGTAGATTGAAGGACTGATTTTTATTCGAATAAAAGTAGAACTGATCATTGTCCTGTATGTTGAAACCACCAATCAATGACACGAACACACGCTGTACCTGACTCACCACTCAACTCACTTACTGTTGACATACATCAGTACGGCGGATAACATCCCTTACTCTCAATGCTCTCTTACTTTTGGAAAGACATTTTTGCCGTTGTTAGACTGATGAATAGAGGAAATGGTAGAGATTGTGGAGTAGATTGTAGAGAATATCGTAGGATTGTAGGGTAGATTGTAGAGAAGTTTGTAGAGTAGATTATAGTGTAGACCAGGCCCACACAACTCAAAATGTAGACTGTAGAGTAGATTGTAGATTAGATCGGAGAGTAGATCGTAGGTTGTAGAGTATACCGTAGAGTAGATCGTAGAGTAGATTGTTTAGTAATTTGTAGAGTAGACTGTAGAGTAGATTGTAGAGTATACCGTAGATCAGATTGTAGAGTATATCGTAGAGTAGATTGTAGAGTATATCGTAGAGTAGATTTTAGAGTAGATTGTAGAGTAGATTGTAGAGTAGATTGTAAAGTAGATCGTAGAGTAGATTTTAGAGTAGATTTTAGAATAGAGTGTAGAGGAAGATGTAGAGTAGGTTGTAGAGTAAATCGTAGAGAAGATTGTAGAGTGGATCGTTGAGTATTTTGTAGAGTAGATTGTAAACCCGGCAGACTGTAGACTTCATGGAGCAGCAAAAAGGATCTACAGGCAGAACCCTAGGGGCAGACGGCCCACAAAATTGACCAAGACGGATATGGACTGACGATGTCGACACGGACTTACACCAGCCCGGGATCCGAGCATGGATCGATCCCAATGGGAGGCTGTAGGGAAGCAGGTCGGGGGTCCGAGCATGGACTGCGGCACCACTGGCGACCATGACGAAGACACCCGACAGCCTTAGCATAGAGCTGTGGTTACCCCTAATAAGCTGAAGGCCACCGAATGCTATAACACGACAACTCAACTATCTCAGCTACCTAGGGACAGGAATTCACGAGCAGTTCTTCTCTCCCTTGTTCAGGTAATCAAAGCATCAGGCAACAGTATTTTCCTCCCATTTTTTCCCCCCTTCGACAATTACCACGCCATTTTACCTGTCGCTACAATTGTACGTTACAACGTTACGCTCACTCATAAGCCTGCGTCCTTCCGTTAGCGTCACGAGTCTTATAGGCTGGCCAACTCAATCGCAGCATTGCACCGTCATTCTGGATAACGCAATATCCCAGCAGTCCCTGTCAAAATCCTTGCGGATACTAGATTCGTTAATTCATCAAGTTCTTTCAGACGTTGTAACGCGTCGTACTAGCACTGAATCAACCCAAGTCCTTTTCCCATAATAAATACAACTTTAATAGATAACTAGATGCACAGACTGTTCATTTCATAAACGCAGCTCGCTATCAGAGAGAAAGGAAACACAACTTACTTTCACAAAGTTCCTTTCAAGACTGCCAGACGAATAATACGAACATCACAAAACAGACTAGACAGTACGTCATAATAAGCATACAAATCAGTGCCCCTTGTCTCGAATCTCAATCGGTAAGATACCATCCTTTCTCCCATCCACCGGTCTTTTGCCATATCATGGCGCCCACGTGTCTTTGGAGCAGCAGACTTTCTCTACGTAACCTTCTCTTCCCATAACGTTACGGCCCCTATCTCTCCACAACCACCAGATTCCCGACAGGGGCGCCTCGTGTTATATCGTAGCGCCCCAATCCCGTTTATCTGAGAGCCACCCCCCCCAACTCCTCCCCACACCATCTCTTCCCACCTCCTTTCCACACCGCTCTCTTTACTCCCCCTCACACCGCCTGTCCCCACCTCCTCACCACATCGCCTCTCTCCGCCTCTCCCCCACCACCTCACGCATGTCTGTTGAAAACTAGCCCATCTCCCGAACTCGCCTCGCGCCATGCCGAGGGCTCCCAGAAATAAGTTCTAATTTACTCTCCCAGAGTTGTAGTCAGGCGCTGGATGCCTCGCGCTCATAAATGATTGGCTCCGGTCTGTATTTGCACACACGGTTATCAGGAGGAGGAGGAGGAGGAGAGGGAAAACTTTACAGAGGAATGAAAAACCACGGAAAGAAAAAGTACGAAAAATGAAATAAAAAGGAGTTTTCAAAAACAGCACCCCTCTCTCTCTCCCCCACGCTCACGCAAACACACACGCACACACACGCACGCACGCTCGCACGCTCGCACGGGCGCATGAGAAAAAAAGACGAAAACATTTTAGGGTGAAGTAATGACCACGAAACCACGAGCGAGGAGGTAAAAAATACGCGTCCGTTGGGTTGAACAAGAGTAGAGTGGTACGGGTTGAACAAGAGTAGAGTGGTACAGGTATAAGGAATCGGAACACGGCCCCCCCCTTCCTCCTCCTCCTCGTGCTGTACTCGCTGTGGATGCGCGACGGCGTGCTGACTGAATTCGATATCACGTTTTCTTTCAATAAATCCTGTGTGTTGACTCGTGTTTTGGGCGTGAAGGGAAGAAAGCGTCTCTAGACTCCGGATATTCGCAAAAGTTTTTTTGCACGGTAGGAAGATGGCAATTAGTGTCTTACCGCTGCAACAGCGGCGCGCTGCTTTTAAAGGGCACGCTCCCTCTGTGAACATTTGAACGGGCGCTTTAGAAGACTTATCTTAACAACGGTAAAGCGAGCTTTAAACGGAGACACTGTCTTCACTGTCTTCACTGTCTTCACTGTCATCACTGTCAAGTTGATTCGAATTGTGCCGTAAATATTAGGTCATTAAGAGTAGATGATTGTGTTCGTCTAGCGTATTGAATACCAAACGCACGATTGAATCGATTCTTTTAATTTGATATCGGATTATTTGTGCTCAACCGGGATTACATAGATGTGACGTAATTTGGTACACAATTGTCAATTGTGTTCTTTTGTATAGTTTTATCAGTGTATACGTTATGGGAATATATATATGTGTTTAAAAAAACAACAACAAAAAACAACAAAAAAACAGCATTATCAGAAAATAAATGGGATTAAGTAAATTCAATGTGTTATCGGTAAAGATTTGGGATCACGTCGGTGTGTTATTGCGTAAGATAGTTTCGGTCCACAACTGGGCATTCAATCAGTGGTAGAACTATTTCACAAAGCTGGCCGTTTCATCAGTGTCCACTCGCGTTATGTCGTGTTCACATAGAGTTCTACTCGTTGTGTAGTTAACATATCTGCATATTCGTATACCCCACGCATCGCGTCCTTATTAGATTTTAACACCACCCCCCACCCTCCCACCTCTTTTCCTCCCCCATGGACCTGCGGATAGATAGATAACTCTTTCGTGTTTGTCGTGTTGAAGGGGGGGGGGGAGTGCGCTCGTGAGGTGTTCACAGACGAGGATTAGCACGGGGACGACTTTAGTGATCGAGTGCGTGGACATTTTTTGTCACGGCGGCGATCCCCTCAACTGTGCTGCTGGTGTTTCGTAACATTGGATTATTGAACCGTTGCTGTGACAATTGGCGCCATCTTGTGACTACCGAATGGATAAATACCTCGCCAACTGGTAAGTGGATAGGCGATAAGGAATGTCATGTGATCAATAGTGAGTGTCATGTGGTCTATAATGAATGTCATGTAGTCAATAGTGAATGTCATGTAGTCAATAATGAATGTCATGTAGTCAATAATGAATGTCATGTGGTCAATAATGAATATCACGTAAAATTCAATTTAATATTATTTTATTTTTTGCTTTCTTAAGAATTTGATTATCGTTTAAAATTATTATTATTGTTTAAAATCAAACCATTTTTTGGTGATGTTTGTTTGTTTGGTTGTATGTTTTCTTGTTTGTTTGGTTGTATGTTTTCTTGTTTGTTTGTTTGGTTGTATGTTTTCTTGTTTGTTTGCTCTACGTGTAGATTTATTTTAAATTAAATTTGAATGAGAACACATACCGAATGGTTAAATACCTCGCCAACTGGTAAGTGGATAGTCAATAAGGAACGCCCATTATCCGAAAAATTATAGGGGGTGGGGGTCACAAGTGGTAACCTATCATTTCGGATAACCGAACACTCCAACGGAAAAGTCAGACACCTTAGGGTCTTTGCTGTGTTTTATGGACAGATCTCATCAATTTTATTGAATTTGACTTTAACGAATCGCCCCTACCCTGTCAGTGCATTCCAAGTTGTCTGTGTCCAGATTTACTTGGATTGTGGGGCACGGTCGGAGATTTGTTTTGGTGTTTGTACGTCAGTGCACCGTGACACTATGCGCCATGCGTACGATGATAATATAAAAAGAGAGGGGGGCAGTTCGGATAACCGACGTTTTTGATAATCAACGTACTCCCGTATTAAGAAATCCCTAACACCCAGCCCCACCCTCCCCAGGGACCTATGAACTCTCGAGTCTTCAAAGTCTTTAAACATACTATTCCTATATTTCATGTTTTGTTTACAAAAAAACACAATATGCTCGGCGCGACTTTCTAGTGCCACTGTCCCGACAAAGCTTTCTCATACCATTTTCCCGATGAAATTCTTCTAAGACCGAAAGTAAACGACTCTACCAGCGATTCAAGTCCACATAAAATATGGGCATTAAGATTGGGGATTCGGATAGTAGTTATGGGATATTTCTTAACGCCTCTCCAGGGTCTCAAATTTTAGGTTATAAAATGAAATAAGTGTGACTACCCCTGACAGAGTGAGCTCCCCTGCGCATTACACCTGTGAAAGATGAGAGCCGATTTGCAAACAAAAAAGGTTGTTTTCTCAAATAGTCTTGATTTCTAAAACGTCAACACGAGACAGGTTTCATTCTTACACCCCTATCCCTTCCATCTAGACGCCGTCCATCAAAATCCCGACACTTTCCATCGGCACACCTTCCATCACTACATCTTCCATCACAACAGCTTCCATTCCTGCATCTTGCATCCCTAGACATTCCATCCCCAAAGCTTCCATCAACAAACCTTCCATCCATGCAACTTTCATACCCACACCTTCCATCTCCACATCTTCCATGCCCTCACCTTCTTCCCTACATCTTCCATCCCTACATCTGCAACCCCAGTTCTTCCATCCCAACATGTATCATCCCTACACCTTCCATCCCCACATCTTCCATCCCCTAACATTCTTCCCTGAATTTTCCGTCCCTATATCTACCATCCCTACATGTTCCATCACCACACCTTCCATCCGAACATCGTCCATCACCACTCCTTCCATTACTACATCTTCCATTACTAAATCTTCCAACTCCACACCTTCCATCCCTACATCTTCCAACCCCACAACTTCCACCCATACACCTTCCTTCCTTACACCTTCCATCCTGTCACCTTCCATCCTGTCACCTTCCATCCTGTCACCTTCCATCCTGTCACCTTCCATCCGCACATCTTCCATCCCTAAATCTTTAACCCCAAAACCTCCCATCGTACACCTTAAATTTCCAAGGCTTCCAACAACACACCTTCCATCCATACATCTTCCACCCCACACCATCCGTCCCTATAAATTTCAATCCCCACACCTTATATCTTTTATCCCCACACCTTCCATCCAAAACTTTTATCCCCACACCTTCCATCCAAAACTTTTATCCCCACACCTTCCATCCAAAACTTTTATCCCCACACCTTCCATCCAAAACTTTTATCCCCACACCTTCCATCCAAAACTGTCCATCTCTACATCTTCCATCCCCACAACTTTAATCCCTAAAAATTGCAACACCACACCTTACACAACTAAAACGTCCACACCCACACTTTCCATCTCCACCCCTTCCGGTAGGAATGGAATGTGTCTGGGTGGTAGGGGTAGGAATGGAAGGTGTAGGAATGGAAGATGTGGGAATGGAAGATGTGGGAATGAAACGTGTAGGAACGGAAGAAGTAGGAACGGAAGGTTTAGGAACGGAAGGTGTTGGAATGGAAGATGTTGGAATGGAAGGTGTAGGAATGGAAGATGTAAGAATGGAGGTTTAGGAACGGAAATGTAGGAACGGAAGATGTAGGAACGGAAGTTGTTGGAATGGAAGGTGTAAGAATGGAAAGTGTAGAAATGTGAGATGTAGGAATGGAAGGTGTGGAAATGGAAGAAGTGGGGATGGTAACAAAGACACTCCATAATTGAGGAATGTTTATTATTAAAAGTTTTGTTAAACGAAATTGTTTTAATGATTAAGTCAATCTTGTTCAGAGCAGAAACAGAACTAATCGAATCTCCGTCAGCAGTTTAACGCCACATCAATGGATTTATTAGCTTTTACATCTCTTAGCGATAAATTTAAAGGGAACAGTGAAGAGATTCACTCAAGTGCAACCATTGCACCTCCCTTGAGTGTTGACATCTCTTCAGGTCGCTCTGACAATCAAATAAAGACGGGATTCATTCAAGCGTGTACCAATGGACCGCTGACAAAAGCGTTGCTGTCGCCGGAGTGTACAAACCCTTGTTCCATCCCATTGTCACGGCTTCAGCGGTAACTTTGTCCATTGTGCCGTGGTCGTCCATTGTCTCGCGTCCAACCCTTCATCACGCCCTAGCAATACAAGTGGTGCGGGCTTCCCCCCCCCCTCCCCCCACCTCTCTCTCTCTCTCTCTCTCTTCGCCGCTCACTTTTAACACAAAGCTCAAATATTGATTCGTCTCGGCTATTGATTATTTGCCCACACTTGTAACTCAATTACGACGTTCTAAAGAGCACACTTGAAAGGCATTATTCAACATACAACGCTTAGACTTTATTTTAATTTTTTTTTTTTTACCTCAGCGTGGATTATACAATTATTGCGCTTCCTCCACATCTGTCATAGTCATTCTACATCTGTCATAGTCAATAGCAGTCTTAAAAAAAAAATTAAAAAGAAATAAATAAAAAAGAAAAAAAAGGATAGCTTTTGGTGTCATTAAAAAATAATAATACTTTTTTTGTGTTCATTTCTTTTGTTTTTACCCGTGTGTTTTTTTTAAATTTTCTTATGTAACTAGTTATTGAAATAGAGGATCTGGAGTGGACATCCGAGCCAGGGGCGGTCGATAATTGTGTGTATGTGTGTGTGTGCACAGAACTAACAGGGGTCCAGGGGCGGAGAGACCTCTCTCCGGTGCCGAAACGTATGCGTGTCAATATCTCGTGGACTTTGAGAAAACTTTGAAAATATCGTCTCCCGACGATGGTCAATATTGACGGTGGGCATTGTCTGTCCACAGCTCTCTGTGCCCCCTTTTTTGTTTTGTTTCTTTCTTGTCAACATTCAAACTTAATTAAGTCTCGAGTTTAGCTCGTTGACTTGTGTATGATTAGGTGTATTATACAGTCGAAAATTGTTGGTTTTATAGAGTCGAATGTTGTTGTGTTTATGCAGACGAATACTGTTGGTTTTATACAGCAGAATATTGTTGGTATCGATTATTAGGATGATGAATAATCTTAAGCTACATTTCACCGCCACTAACAAACAGTTTATGTGTTGGTGTTTGTAGATTTGGACTTCCTGTAAGACATTGGTCTCCACAAACGTATAAGTCAATAATTTTATCAAAGGAAACAGACACAAAATACAGAATAGAAATAATGTTATCAGATGAATCACAGAGACCGAATAAACGAATTCTTCCGCGAAAAGGCTTCCAATTTGTTTCCAGCGCTTTGTTTAGGTGCTCACGAAAACTCCGATTCGAGTTATAAATTACTGTAGATGTAGAAAGGCAGAGTTGGTGCGGCTGTCCAGAGTAGCCATCCTAGCTTTGAGTTTATGTCGACGTCATGAGTCTGTTTCCCTGCCAGGACACGTGAAAATGTATCTTGGATAAACTGGAAGTCTGGAATACCAGGTCATGGTGTATCTTGTGTAACAACATGAAATTTTTGGAAGTTTAGAAGGTCCTGGTGTAGCTTGAATCACAACATGAAGGTCTATATGGACGTCTAGAAGGTCACGGTTGGGATCCTAAGAATGTCCTTGTCAGATTTGACGTCACTGAGAATTATGAAAAAAAAATGACTATCACACTGTTATTGATGTCAATGCTATCATGTCCGCGGCATGCTTAGTGGAAGTAGTCGGTTTGAACTTAGTGAGATTACACCTATCCCACCATGCATTGTGTGTATTCATCAGACGTTTTTGCCAAGTATAATTAAGGCCGTGCGACAATAAACAGTTGCTCATGTGTTCATCAGAATCCTAACAACAAAAAAAAACCCAACTAGTTAATGATTTGCCCAGTGAACATACGCATGGAAAGTGAACTAAAAGCTTTCCATATACTTATCTCAACCGATGGCACACAGTCTTCTTTAGCAATAATCTTTAGTAATATTTCATACGTTGAGATAATAGATTTGCTATTAGAAAAAAAAAAGCACGTAAAAACAATGTAAAGTAAACTGAAGGAATTAACATTAAAAAAAACACAAACTCTTACACATGCTTGGCTCCGTTTTCGGTTGGTGGTATTTCATGCATAAGAGCAATATCTTCTCATTGACATGTTAAAATGAATTGTTAATTACGCGATATCTTTCCCAATGACGTGAAACCCTTTAACACACTGATTCGTATAATTGGTGCGTGTATTTGTGTGCAATTCTTATCCATGAAGATATCAGTACGCGCCAAATATGACTGCTCTACTCCCCATCAAATAATGACGGCTCCCCTAGACATCAAATAATGAATACTTCCCTAGGCATCAAATGACTTCTTCCCTAGGCATCAAATAATGACTGCTGTCCTAGGCATCAAATAATGATTGCTGTCCTAGGCATCAAATGACTGCGTCCATAGGCATCAAATAATGACTACTTCCCTAGGCATCAAATGACTGCTCCCCTAGGCATCAAATAATGACTGCTGTCCTAGGCATCAAATAATGACTGCTGTCCTAGGCATCAAATGAATGCTCCCATAGGCTTCAAATAATAACTGCTGTCCTAGGCATCAAATGGCTGCTCCCCTAGGCATCAAATAATGACTGCTTCCCTAGGCATCAAATAATGACTGCTCCCCTAGGCATCAAATAATGACTGCTCCCTTAGGCATCAAATAAAGACTGCTCTCCTAGGCATCAAATAATGACTGCTCCCCCAGGCATCAAATCATGACAGCACCACCCCGCACTTGACTGATGGCAATGCTTGTAAACAGACAACTCCCTTGTCGTACTTCAAAACAATTAACTGCAGTCATTTACAACCTCCCAAGTCACGGTGTTAGAAATCTGAAATCCTGTTGACCACCCCAGGGATCCAGCAACATAATTATTCTGAGTCTGATATTTCAAGAGAGGTTCAGTGTTTTAATTTAGTCGAGTGTAATTAAAAATAAAGAGCAAACAAAAAAAATAATGAACGTTGACCATCTAATTAGTATCATATTTTATATGCAACTCATTACAATTTGAAATGAAGGACGATTGGTGTTGACATGAACAACAACAACACCATTGGTGTTTGAGGGGAGTGGTCGGGAGAAACAGAAGATCCACTCATGAAGGTAACCAGAACATTTTACTTATAGTACATAGAACATAGTTACATTTTTGTCTTGGACATTTAGAAAAAAAAACTGAAAACAAAAATAAATCCCAGCGCTTCTGATAAGGATTTGGTTTATTACGTTTTGACTACCCCCTAAGTTTAAGTTTAATACCGCAACTCTAGACTATATCGATATAAAGTCACATATCCCATATATAGTGTTACTACAGGGACTCTAAAACTCCATCGATATAAAGTCACATATCCCAGATATCGTGTTACTACCGTGACTCTAAGACTCCATCGATATAAAGTCACATATCCCAGATATAGTGTTACTACCGGGACTCTAAGACTCCATCGATATAAAGTCACATATCCCAGATATAGTGTTACTACCGGGACTCTAAGACTCCATCGATATAATGTCACATATCCCAGTTATCGTGTTACTACCAGGACTCTAAAACTCCATCGATATAAAGTCACATATACCAGATATAGTATTACTACCGTGACTCTAAGACTCCATCGATATAAAGTCACATTTCCCAGATATAGTGTTACTACCGGGACTCTAAAACTCTATCGATATAAAGTCACATATCCCAGATATAGTGTTACTACCGGGACTCTAAGTCTCCATCGATATAAAGTCACATATCCCAGATATCGTGTTACTACCGGGACTCTAAAACTCCATCGATATAAAGTCACATATCCCAGATATAGTATTACTACCGTGACTCTAAGACTCCATCGATATAAAGTCACATTTCCCAGATATAGTGTTACTACCATGACTCTAAAACTCCATCGATATAAAGTCACATATCCCAGATATAGTGTCACTACCGGGACTCTAAGACTCCATCACATATTCCCCACAAACTGATCTATTACATAAGGACTCTTACTCCTAAATAAGGTAAGATATAAGGAACTGCATTCATGCCACTTGAAGTCAATAAATAGTGGAACAATATTTTTTTCTGGCAGAGAAAAAAGGAAGAACAGTTAAAAGGACGTTTCGGCCAAACGCTGTCGTCCGCAGACTAAACAAAACAAGGGGGAAAAAAATAGGTGTTGCCGCATCACTATATAGTACTCTCAGTCTCTGTGTATGTAAGGTCAAGGTCTTCAAATTCACTTTTAGTGGAAACGAGAACGATCAAAATGTTATTGACGTCACTGTATCTATTGTTCTACCATTAAAGATATTTTTAGAATTCTAGCCTGGATTAACAAAAAAAAAAAAAACAACATAAAAAATAAAACGAGTTTTCTCTACCGTGGGTTAACATTTTGAATAAGATGTGTTGATGTGTAAACATTTGTTTATGGAGGTGATGGGGGTTGTGTGGTTGGGGGTTTGGGGGGGGGGG
>CAXITT010000786.1:209783-251376 GCA_964033795.1 Lymnaea stagnalis
TATATATATATATATATATATCAATTTACGCTCTGTCCAACACTAAAGTTAGAGAATAAATGCCCTCTTTTGATGCCATCAATTGTTTAATTAACATTTCGTCAGAGACGTGAGGGAAGTTTTAATCGTTTTGTTTTTTTGGTATAATTTTAACATAACCGTTTCATCGACTGATTGAGATAGAATCTTTCATTAAAGTCAGCAACACTGACCAGGGATTCTCATCTCGTGCTCCGCGTACTGATTCACCTCTGATTAGTTTGAATCCATAATGGGCAATCATATTGGAACCAAACCTAAAAAAAAAACAAAAAACCAACCCAAACATTTCCATGTTTCTTGTTGAGACAGCATGATGGCATTTATTTGAATTGAAAATTAAGCTTTCGAATTTTTTTATTTTGTTTTATAACTCGAACTGTTTGGGAGTCACCGTCGTGAGCCACTGGAAAAACGATAACGGCTCGTCTTATTAGATATGACCTGCCGTGCACGTGAGCAACGGACCTAATCTGATCATCAGAAGTGTGTGGTTATCGGGTATTGTTGGTGTTGTTTTGGTGGTGGTGTTGTTCGTCCTTCACTTGCGAAGAGGACCAAGGCTAGATTCAACGGTGAGAATGCAGGTGGCCTGCCAGTCCTTTTGTGCGCGAAAAGCTTTTCCCGTGGGTGGGACACACACGTTTTATTTTGGGTCCTCGTTGCATTTGAGCCGATGTTGCTTTCCCTTGACGTGCGCTTTCTTTGGACGTGAGCGGTGCGCTTGTACTCTGAGGAGTCGGCTCCACCAGTGAGTCCGCCACGTCAGCTTGCACGGCCCATTGCAAGTGTTTCCCCACGTATCAAGGTCAATGTCCATGGATTTGAGCGAAGCTTTTAGACATTCCTTGAGGCGTTGGTTTTTCTGCCTAACTGCTGAGCATTCCCCATTGGAGAGTTCAGTGAACATTTGGCTTTTGGGAGGTTCGCTGTATGGTATGCTAAGTATGGCTATATGCCAACAAATGCCAAGAAGTTTACATAGCGTAGATGGAGATGGTTTAGCTGTCTAGCATGTCTGCTGTTAACTGTCCACGTCTTGCAAGCATATAGGAGTGATGTTAATACAAATGCTCTCTACACTTTCAGCTTAGTGGCAAAAACTGAGACACCTTTGCCCCCCCAAACACTCTTGCTTAGCCTTCCTAATGCAAATTTGATATTTGTTTGTTGATCTCATCATCTGCTGTTACCAACCTGGAGAAGGTACTGCTCAAATATGTGTATTTTTCCACTGCGTGGAGATTCTGTTTCTTCACGGATATTTTTTTTTTTTTTGCAAGCTTTTCCTGGAGATGGCAGGTGCAAGATCTATATTTTTATATTGATAGAGAGGCCATAGTTATTGGGTAGACCAGTGCCATCCACATGGCATCCGGGGTAGTTGTTGGTTCTCGTGGCACAAAATTATATGCATGAGAATGTCATCAATGAGTTTTTTGTCTCACACATTATTTTGATATTAGAACCAGAGTCTCAGATATTGTGACTAGTCCGAATCATACGAAAACCCCCATCAAGCCCGTTGTTAATTAGCAAATAAACTGGTAACCATTCTCTTGACGGGGGCGCGTCTAGGTTTTGTCTGAATACATTACAGTGACCCACAGAGTCCAGACGTCCGCTCATTGCTTTGTAGTTTGTGCTGCCACGGCGTGAGTCGGGGTGTCCAGCATGAAATTGTTGGTCATGTCAAAGTTCATTGGAGGTTTTGGGGGAGGGGGGAGGAGGCTAGAAGGATAAAATATAGCTTTAGATTACGTTGGTGAAAGGGGAGGGGGGAAAGGTGGACGGGGGTTGGTGGCAAGTAGTGACGTATACATACAAGAATTGCAGTGTAAGACTAAAGATTAGCTGGTAGGGGGGGTGCTATGTGTTCATACGAGACCTCCACAAAGACCATTAGGGTCTTTATTCATTGCTTAAAATATATCTACAAGTCTATGCACAAAAAAGATCGGATTGCACTACGGAGTAAACTATCATCAACTTTGTACAGGACTGTCAGAGGTCATGTCCAGCACAAGCCATTAGAACTGTGGCAGCTTCCTTGTCTAGCTAATGCTCCAAGCCATTGGACGTGGCCATTGTTCCTAGCCGATGTCCATGACTTCAGTTTTTTGCCATTGTTCCTAGCCGATGTCCATGAATTCAATTCTTGGCCGATGTTCCAAGCCGATGTCCATGAATTCAGTTCTTGGCCATTGTTCCTAGCCAATGTTTCCAACTAATAGTCTTGGCATATGTTCAGTTAATATTATTGGCCAATGTGTCCAGCTTATACTCTTGGCCATGGTTCCAAGCCAAAGTCCATGACTTCAATTCTTGGCCAATGTTCCTAGCCAATTTCTGGGACTTCAATTCTTTGTCAATGCTCTTATATGGCACTTAGCTATTTACTAGACAGTAATACTTTTGGCGATGACAAGAAACATGACCCATGACTCATCTTCGAAATGTGTGCTGCGCCACAGTGAAGAGCTCACATGAGTCTCTATCCCCAAATGTCTCTATAAACACTTTATGCAGTGCGTAAACACGACAACTGTAAGACGCATTCACAAGACATTCTATGATTACTGACGTAGAATGGTCTCCGCCTTAAATAATGAATCGATACTAGGAAAGCCTGCTCCACCCAAACACGATTCCAAAATGAAACCAGGGAAAGAAGCATGGAATTGGAGGCTCCGTTTTTTTTGTTTTTTTTTGGATTCGTACTCGTAAAATATTAACCGATTCCGATAAGGGAATTCTTTAATAAAAATGGTTGAATCTATTTTATCCCGAGCAGATAACACTGTAAATGAATATCGCAGATTGTTAGGAACCTCTAGCGCTAAATGAAGTCGTGAAAAAGTAATGGCGTTGACACCACGTGATAACAGACCAGTGCAACATTGCTCCAAAAGTCCCCAGAGTGACCTGATTGTTTACAGCCGAAGCGTGGGAAATGGCACCGTGACCCAATACTGGATGCCATACAAAACCCTGTCCCTACTGCATTGTACACGTCCTTCCCTGACAGCCCTCAAGCAAAGCTCGTGGCATCTGATTATCAATGGCGAACGTTGTGCCAGGCCCGTACCCAATAAATATTATTGTTAGAAGTTGATTTCACGTTATACGGCCACAGCTACCCATTCAGTTGACATGTTACCAAGGTCAAGGATGCAAGCCAATCGACCTGTTATCTTGTAAAAAAAACAGCTGGAGATGTGGATGCTAAATAAGTACATTTTCGCGATCATTAATTACTATTTTCAAACACGTTTCTGTTTAAGGCATGGGTGCATTAGATGGGCGTGGCTTCTGCCTCGGTTAGAAATGTTCCAAGAAATGACATCATACTGCTAAAGAATAATGAACAAAAAAATCATGTATGGGGTGTAAGACATATGTATGCGGTTGTACTTAGATTGAGACTCATCTCTGTCCGCACCATGAGGTACTTTAATAAAAAATATATTTTTCATATCAATTCTCTGCAACAGGACCTCAAGTCTAAAGGTTGATATGATCAGCTTTGAAAGTCCTCATATATAATCCATTCCATGTGCCTTCCATTCCAACACAACAACAAAGAAATAAGGAAGCAATGCCTCTCTCTCTATCTGTGATCATCTTCCACTTTGTCTCTACAACCAGCTTTCCGGATGAACTCATTAGAAGCCACCTCTTGCGTTCATTAACTCGGCATGTCACATGCTTTTGTGCAACTTCTTGGCAGCGGTTCCACGCAGCAGGGTTTTTCCATTAAAAAAAAAAAAAAAAAGGAGAGAGAGAGAGAAGTGTGCAGCCGTTGACTCTCCAGTTGAGGCGATTTTTTCTTTTAATGCTTGCGCACTTTGCCGGCACGTCCTCGTATCTTGGCAGCGGTTCCACGCAGCAGGGTTTTTACATTAAAAAAAAAAAAAAAAAGGAGAGAGAGAGAGAAGTGTGCAGCCGTTGACTCTCCAGTTGAGGCGATTTTTTCTTTTAATGCTTGCGCACTTTGCCGGCACGTCCTCGTGCAGACATGATAAGATCATTGCAGACTGACGACGGTTTGAATGCTGCGATAAGCAGATGATGTATGAGGCCCCAGATTGTTAATGAAAACTGAATCGGAGAAATCCAATTGTGCAACCTACGCGTCGTCCTGGAGCAGATGAAACCAAAAATCGTCAAAATGAGAACGGAAGGGAAAAAAAAATAATCAAAAATATATTTTTCAAAACAGAATGGTGTTTTTTTTATTTTTTGAAAGGCACAGAATGATGCTTCTAGCTCCGACTCCAAGTAATCAATGTTTAATCTGTTTTGTTTTTTTTTTGGATCTGATCCCGATTTAAATTAAACTAGCACAACATTTTCGGTTTGTCTGAAACCAGACCTTATTTGCGATTTGAACCCTATCTCTAACCAGAGAGTCTTGGAGAACTAGCATTGTCTCCAACCAGAGACTCCGACCCAATCCATCCAAATCTTAACCAGACATCCGTAGCGAACAGACATTGTCTCTAACTAGAGATTCTTACCGAACTAACCCTGTCTCTAACCATAAAGTCTTAGCCAAACCGTCCATGCCTCTAACCAAACATCCGTAGCGAACTAACATGGTCTCCAACGAGAGATCCTTGGCGAACTAACACTTATCTCTAACCAGACATCCTTAGCGAACTGACAATATTTCTCATCAGATATTCTTAGCGATTTAAGGTATCTGCCTATAAAAGTACATTAATTGAAATGTCATATTTTTAAAAAGTTGTTGTTCACCAAGTTACAAGTAGTAATTTTCCAATGCTTTTGTCTTGTTTATATTTTATTACATTCGCTGAGGAATCGTATTCCCAGGTCAGTCAGTGCTGTTACGTTTAATGGTAAACCGTGTACTTGGAGTCTTAGAGTAACGTCATTAACAGGCTTTTTAAAAAAAAAAAGAATAAAAAAGGAAGTCCTTCGGGCAAAACTCCCGGGCTTATTCGGATCTAGTAACAGAAGCGAAGAATTCTGAGCAGAGTAAGTTTTGTAGATTACATCGCACGCAATCATCATTTCTAAATGAGATGAAAAGTCAACCAGTGAATTTCCCCGGGGGGGATGAAGTTCCAGAGTACCACACTGCCCCGGTCAGGGGAGAACACCGCCTCGCGATCATCGACAGCGTAGATTTGAAGCCTAGCAATGTCAGCCATGTTGGTCACTGCGAGTGCTCTCCCCCTCCTTTCCCTTAAATTAGAAACAAGTCCGTTAACTCCAACTAAGTTGGACCACCTCGGACGAGTAATCTTTCCATGACAGCTCCGGAGCTGCCGGTGGCGGGGAAAAAAAACCACACCCTCGTTCTTATGCTGCGACGCCAACCGGATATGACGATAAATTCCACAGTTAATTGTTGGATCAACGTTTGTTCCACTGTCCTGTTGGTGACAGTCTTTGGTTTCGTACTTGAGACGTTTGGGTGGGGGGGGGGGTGTTACAGAATGTAGCACTTTAAAAAAAAAAGAAAAGAAGTATCATTTGAAAATGTAGCAACACATATGTCATGAGACAGCGGGCCTGAGGTCGGTGACATTTGGAACTGTCAGTTTGTACAACCGGATATGACGATAAATTCCACAGTTAATTGTTGGATCAACGTTTGTTCCACTGTCCTGTTGGTGACAGTCTTTGGTTTCGTACTTGAGACGTTTGGGTGGGGGGGGGTGTTACAGAATGTAGCACTTTAAAAAAAAAAGAAAAGAAGTATCATTTGAAAATGTAGCAACACATATGTCATGAGACAGCTGGCCTGAGTTCGGTGACATTTGGAACTGTCAGTTTGTAAGCACCACTCGGTCCACTGGGGTCGTCAAAATACTTAGATTGGGTTGTTGTGTTGTTGTTTTCGGACTGAAAATAACGTCAAGAAGTTCGACGTAACTGTCCACTTAACACATATGCAGTATGTATGCGCCGTCTGCGTGGCCTGCATGAGGTCAGTGCCAAAGATCGNCAAAAATCGGATGAGCATTTAACAGCCATCATTAGTTATGAATTAAAGGATTAGCCAAAGCAAAATCCAAGTAGACTTCGTGCTTAGCAACACGATTCGTGCGTGAGCGAATCTACGAATCTAAATAAAGCGGGCACCACAAGGGGGCGCGGGCAAAAAACAAGGGGTTCAATTGCTGGCCCACCGGTTTCTTTATTTTTGGACTTAAAATAATTTTTCAAAATGAAAAAGACAAAATTTGGAACTTTTATTGTAGACAAAATACTGCTCAAGAGATTCAACTTGCTTTCGGAGCAGGACAAAACCAAATCACATTTTTTTTTTTAAAATCACGAAACTCTTGGCAATTTTACCTATTTCATAAAATATTGGAACACGATGATGAATGGTCTCAATAAAAGAAATGGACACAACATGATTGCACCGCCTTGCTCCTACATTGTTGCATTCTTCATACATGACTGCCCTTGTTCATGCATGGCTTACAATTGTTCATGCATTGCTTAAATCGATATTGTACTTGCTTGGTTTCAAATATATTTACGGGTGGTGATTTGTATCTGATGTTTCACATCAACTGGAGGATGTAATGTACATCACAAGCTGACTTTAAAAACAACAACAAAAAAAAAAAAACATCTTTTGCGTCCGATAAGCTGTAGGAAAAAAAAAAGTTTGTTCATGAACCACTGACCAGTGTTCAGCAACAAGCAACATTGATTGACCACAGACTGGCCGAATCCCGAGAGTCAAATCAAAGGGTATATACTCACTGGACTTGTATTCTCAAGGTCACGATAGTAAAAACACTCTCCTCAATCCCAAGTTTCCTTTAACATCCGAGACAGTCCTGAAACAACTCTCCTAAATATTGCTTCCAAAGGATTTTCTTCCATGTTTGAATAAATATAAAAAAAGTCAGAGGAATACAAACAAGAACGGCTACTCCGATAATGCCATGGTGGGTGAAGATGGAGACGAGTGACGTAGGCAGACAAGGGCACCAAGCTGCGTTTTTTTTTTAATATGACGAAAAGCAGTGACCTCCCCTTTTAAAGCGTAACCTAAACTTATGAGATGAATCTGACCCGGTTAAGACGGTCTCTAATCAAAAGTCCGAGATAAATAAATGCTTAAGATCAGGGGCGTAGCCTGGAGATAAAAGCAGCTGACCGTTGGTGAGGAAAAAAAAGGGGGGGGGGTGTTACCACAAGGGCAATTCATTCAAAAAGTTTCATGTAACATAATTTGGTTGTGAAACTTTTTTTGTCTTTAGTCTAACCTTTTCTTGATTGCACATTTTTTCCCATTCCCACTTCCGCCTTACCTTAAATCTGACTTTAGTCGTAAAAACACATTTTTAAAAAAAAACTACTAATCTAAATGCGCATCTCGAAAGGTATCACAATGCTGTGTTACGGATAGTAGGGTGACCCGCTCAGCCAGAACAAGCACAGATCAAAGAAAACACTCGTAGGCGACTCGATGCAGATATGATCAACAACTTCTAAACCTCACCTTGCGTCGCCGACACCATTTAGCTGGTCCACGCTTGGCTGTATCGAACTGTCCTGGAAGCCGACGGTGTCTGTGAAGACTGTGTGCAAATAAATGGTATATGTATCCACATTTAGTCTTATATCGAACCCAAGTAACAAAGAAAAAATAATTAAACTGAACGAATGTACACCACGTTAGTTTTACCTGCCAACTGCAGGCCAGTTAATGATACAACTCCACAGGGAGCAGACTGGTCCATGCTAAAAACCAATGTCATCAGATATTTATTTTATTCCCTTTAACGCGATTTCTCTATGTTAACTTTCATAGCAAATTATTCATATTGTATTACACACATTTATTTGTATTTTTTCTTCGGAAAAAAAGGAATGGCCACCATAGCTGAGGTCAACAGCTGTATGGCTGTAGAAATTGGTAATTTTGATAGATAAATATTTTAGTCCCAGCTCCGAAGAGACACTGTAAACAAGGGGATATAACTTGGTGGAAAGGCCGATAACCAGTGATGTACTTGTGTGGTAAAAGAGTCAATACAGCTTCCCGCCATTCGTCTGCTCCAATTTCGGCCAATACTAAACCCTGGAAATCGATCTAACTAAAGGTTGGACGGTATCCTTTAGAAAACCCTCCGACATCACACCAGACTATAAGTTGGTTTGAATGGGCTATGATGTTACCCCTAGGTGTAACCCCTTGCATTGATGTCATTGAAATCCTGACCTCACACCAGGCTATAAGTTGGTTTGAATGGGCTATGATGTTACCCCTAGGTGTAACCCCTTGCATTGATGTCATTGAAATCCTGACCTCACACCAGGCTATAAGTTGGTTTGAATGGGCTATGATGTTACCCCTAGGTGTAACCCCTTGCATTGATGTCATTGAAATCCTGACCTCACACCAGGCTATAAGTTGGTTTGAATGGGCTATGATGTTACCCCTAGGTGTAACCCCTTGCATTGATGTCATTGAAATCCTGACCTCACACCAGGCTATAAGTTGGTTTGAATGGGCTATGATGTTACCCCTAGGTGTAACCCCTTGCATTGATGTCATTGAAATCCTGACCTCACACCAGGCTATAAGTTGGTTATGTAGCCTTTGATGTTACCCCTAGGTGTAACCACTTGCATTGATTTTAAGTAAAAATTGTATTTTTAGATGTTGAGACTTAAAAAATTAACCCGGTATCCTCGGGCCATATTTTCTATTATCTTGTATAAGGAAATAGTTTTATATGCGATTATGTTGGGAATTAATTTCAAATTAAAAGCTACAAAGTTAAGTTTGTATTTATTGGTTCTTAGAGTGCGGTGAAAGCATTGGAAGTGGAATAAAGGGCCGAAGAAAAACAGACACTACGTGACAAGATACATACACACACACGTACATATATACATTATATATAAACATATAAATACAACTATGCAAGAGGTTAAGGCCCGACACACAGCTGTGTGCTGCGTTTAATCTTAGTAAGGATGTAGGTGTCTGTGGTTGACTACAGCAGCGCCACTTAGAGCGTGAGTTCCTTATTCCTATAGGTGGCACGGATCGGACTTGCAGGCCACCTTCGAACTCACCGTGACGAATCCCCCCCCCCCCACACAGTCCCACCAACCGGATGACTAGATGGTCCTAGTCGATCTTCACGGAAGAACAATAGGAGGCACATACGAAAATAATATGGAGGTTTGAATTCCCTTTAAACATAATGATTTTTGGACAGCAATGCATAAGTGATAGAAAAATAATCACTCATTAGTCCTTTTATTTACTACAGAAATCTGATAGGGAGACTACATGTTATTGTTATCAAGTTTTATATACTGGAGGAATTCCACCATCTTAAGACACACATAAACGAGGTAACTGTGAAGAAGAAACAAGTCAATTAGGAGCCAAGAAATATGAGTGCTGATGGGCCAGAAGTCTGTATGCATGAATGTACACATGATGACGCTGAGGGATGTTAATTAGAACTGGCTCGTTATTCCAGATTCTCCCTGGGGTCGTTAGGTCCAGCTGAGCGTTTTCGGTGTAACTGAGAGCTGGTTCAGACATTTTATTGATTTTACGGTGAGCATAGCATACTCTCAGTTGGCTGTGGTGGATGGTAGGGAACCCGTGGCTATCTTTGGTGGATGGTAGGGAACGCGTGGCTATCTTTGGTGGATCGTAGGGAACGCGTGGCTATCTTTGGTGGATGGTAGGGAACGCATGGCTATCTTTGGTGGATGGTAGGGAACGCATGGCTATCTTTGGTGGATGGTAGGGAACGCATGGCTATCTTTGGTGGATGGTAGGGAACGCATGGCTATCTTTGGTGGATGGTAGGGAACGCATGGCTATCTTTGGTGGATGGTAGGGAACGCATGGCTATCTTTGGTGGATGGTAGGGAACGCATGGCTATCTTTGGTGGATGGTAGGGAACGCCTGGCTATCTTTGGTGGATAGTGGGAAACTCATAGCTATCTGTGTAGGATGGCAGAGAACCCATAGTTTCTTATGATGGATGATAGAGAACTCACTCTTTGTTTTAAAGGATGATTTGAGATTTAGGGAACTATTATACATGTTTATTACTAAAGCAATGTTTGTCGTCAGGTGTAAATGGCCATTAACAGGTTCGTACTTCACATAATAGTTACCTGCAGTAGGTCTAATATATCATAATGAAGATGAGTACTTACGATGCTAGTTACCTGCAGTAGGTGTGATTTATCATGTGGAACTGCAGAGTAAGGTTTGTCGTTAAGGACGAATAGAGTTGAGTTATGAAAGTTTGTATTTACCCCAAAACTAAATTTTAGACCAGTGAAAACCATTAATGTATACCCCCCTCCCCAAAAAAACTATTAAAAAATAGTGTAACATATGTTGTACCACACATATGACAATCCTTGGTGGTAACATTGTTATCATCAAATACTTTGTATGGCCTGAAACTGCTGATTGCATAATTGATTGACTCCAGTGTCCAATCCTCGTACTCATTTGTTTCTCTCTCACCAATAACCTGATAACGTTTAATTGTATTATTCACAGCACTTTATTACATATAATAAACACGTCAATAATAAATCTTGCTAGGAGGACATCCTTGTAACGATTCTAGGATGCACTCAATAAATACACACCCGCTTTCAATATTCCTTATCATAATAATTTGATAATCCATACGAGAAATCGAATTCAATATGTCTGCCAGCATTTTGAAACAGTCCTGCACACTTCTTGGCTCCACCTAACGTGTAGTATGCTATATCCGCTCTAAAAACTAGTTCTGTCTCTTCTCTCGTGATTCACATTGTTCTCATAAAATCACTACGCCATCGTGTCGTGAGAATGAATTTAAGGGTCGTATGAACAATTATGTTTAACTTATCTGTTACAAATAGTTATTGTATTTACTATACGGGATGTATAAACAAGAAAATTAGAAAACAAACCTTGATTTTATTAGTGGCCCAATCAATCATTTTGTTAAGTTCAACGGTTTCACCAAAGGGATTATCACATTTCAAGTTTCAATTACTCTTAGTTTCACTAAACGAATAGATCAGATATGGATTAAGGAGCAATTTTAGAATCCTTCACTTTGTTTTACAAGTTACAAAACGTCGATTATTTTATTTTTTTTTTTAGCACGGAGTCTCAGTCCGTCTTATTTAGATTTGAAAATAAACCCGAGGCTGAAATGAATAAATGAAAAAAACAAAAAACAATAACAAATAAGTCTTCAATAACACGATACTTAGAGTCAATGAGTAACACGAGTCAATGAGTAACACGATACTTAATGTCAACGTGTAACACGATATTTAGAGTAAATCAAATAATTTCCGTCTTTAAGTTCTGTGACTTTCCTAATTGGAAATTGGATGACCTATAAGCCAACTACAGTTTCATATAACTTGGTTATTTCTCTTGGAGAACTGGTGTCAGAATACGATAAGGGAAGAGCGAGATATTAGCCTGGATTCTCTGAGGGAAATGCAGCTACAAAGTTAACCAAAAAACAAAATACAATTAAATTCAAAATCTGAAATCTAGATGTATGTAATGAAAGCCTACAACACTGTTAAATTGGTTTAATGCTTGTAGCGCATTTCCTTAATATCGAAATCATGTAACAGTGCAATCATATATGTAACAATGTAACCATATATGTAACAATGTAACCATTTATTTAGAGTTGATGCTATTCGTTTATGCAGTGGCGTAGCAAGGGGGTGTGCAGGCCGCGGTCATCCCCCAAGGTGACTCTTTTCTTTCTTTGTATTGAGGGTTGAGATTGTGGTTCAACTTATATTCGTGGAAAGGAGGATAAGTCCACCCTGGGGAGCACTGACCGACCCTAGCTACGTCACTGCGTTCATGTTTTTTTTTGTTTTTTTTTTAAAGTCAGCAGCCCTCGCGAGCACAAACCAGTATGCTGCGATTGCGAGACGTAGTTGTTAAAATGATTGACTAGACTCTTTGACAATTTGTGTGCCGTAGAACTGTGGCGTAAAACTTTGACGAAAAGGCAAACTACACGTTGAGCATCCGGCGATGACATCATCATGTTTGAACATCCGGGCAAGCGGTCTCTCTAAGCAACACATTTTCGTTTTTATTATTTCTTGAACTTAAAAAAAAAAAAAAATACGCTCTCGGAGAAGCCTATTAAGGGGAAGCCAAATCACGGCTAACGGATCTGTCTCGGACGTTGCACCCCAAACATTAAACGTTGAAACTGCTGTGCATACAAAAACAAGTATTGTGTAACTGATCTTTTTAGATTGGAAGAGGACGTCGCTGTGATAGATGCTGGCTAAGCTGGAGCTCAACGAACTTCTGTCCCTGCAAAGCTCACACAGTACGATACTTGAAATGGACATCTCTGGTCTGCGTTGATATCAATTTGTGGCGATGCTCTGGAGCAGGGGCGGAAAACCTACGCCATGCGTGTCAGACTTGGCGCGTAGAGCGCTTTTCATTGGCACGAGGAAGACCAAAAAGTATTTCTAAATGACTGAAAAATGCGACTTAACGTAGACTGAAAGCTATTGGCAAGTTGAATGAATTAGAAGTCTTAACTTAAGGCACGCTGACTGAATTAGAAGTCTTACTTTGGCACGCTGAATGAGTTAAAACTCTTATTTTGGCAAGCTGAATGGATTAGAAGTCTTACTTTAAGGCATACTGTATGAATTAGAAGTCTTACTTTAAGGCATGCTGTATGAATTAAAAGTCTTTACTTTGGCTTGCTGGATGCATTAGGGGTCTTACTCTGGGACGCCAATACCAAAAAGGTCGGCGACCCATGCTCTAGGACTCTCGGAGATGAAGTCCTTCATAAATATTTCAAATTTCTTAAATATTTACCTTAGTACCGAAAACCTTGTCACATTGTTACATTGTTAAAAGTAAACACTTATGGAATACCATTAAGCACGCTGTAGTAGAGGTATTTTTAACAATCAATTGACCTTAACACTGTAATTATACCGTTACTTCAGGTGCCTGGTATTTTAAAATAATCCTAAATTTCCATACTTAAGTTCACGTGGGCCTGTTGCACACATGTGTATGGATTTGGGTAGGTAGCAGTTCAATTCCGTTGACAGTAAAGCTGAAATCGGGAGATGAGAACTGTTTTGATGAATACATATTCATGTTTTCCTTCATATAACTAATCAAATAAAGAGCTTCCGGTTTTCTTACAGCCTATAGTACGATTAGTGCTTTTCATCCAGCCAAACCTAATAGAAATGCTACAACTGAAATAGTCTTGGATTATCGTGCTACAAAGGAACTTTCCCCAATTTTCCTGGTGATGTTATTGCCGATGCTTCCCGCCTCGATCACACCCTCTCCCTTCACCCCTGGCGCCATTAACTCACCAGTCACGCACACGTCCATTCAATGCCTGGAGCGGTCAACAGGGAACCAGGAAGTTGTTGACTTTCGGACTCCCATTTTGTTCACTTAATAGCGACAAACAATTATCTGGCGCCAGAGTACATCATCACGTTGCACTTCAACACCTACAATTAATGTTAACGAGAGGTCTATAGTCTATAGTTCATCGTAGAGACTCTCTCCCGTGTGCTCGGCGGCGCGTCGAGCGTGCATTCATCATGGGTTAGGGATCTATGAGTGAGCATTTTGTTGGGGCCCTCGCATCAATCAGACTTACTTGCCAAACATAACACGTGAAATTAAAAATTCGTGAAGACATTTAAACCTGAAAATAATGAACCTTTAAATAGCGCTGTTCTTGGGATAAGCGATAATCCCCTCCTCTCCTCCCCCCCCCCGTCCGCACCACGGAACGACTTTTAAAAAGTGTCTGAACCTTAAAATAGCAACATCGCTGAAACTAGTGCAAACTTTTGCCTTGGTCCCAACGACTTGCATTTATTTTCAGGTTCCTGTGTACTTGTTATTATAATTGAAAACATATATTTGTTTTACATAAAAATGCGTGTGATCTATGAGTGTAGCCAAGACAGCGGTGATTTTATCAAATGTAGTCAAGGAATTGAAAAGATCTAAATAATTCAGCATGATTTCTTAATCATAGCTAAAATGATTGGGTGGATTAGAATCTCATTTAGAGCAGTATCGAGAATTTCCCTTTAGATTCCCCTTGAAATACAGGAAAAACTGATTTTTTATATTTTTTTTTGGGGGGGGGTGATTTGAGGTTGGAGGCTGGGACTGAAAATTTTTGTTGTCATTGGCAAAAAATCTATGTGCCAAGTTTCAGCTCGATAGCTTGACGGGAAGTAAATCAGTTGGCCGTTTCCAGCCAGCCAGCCACCCACGAACAAAAGCAAAGTCAATATAAAAGATTTTTAAAAAAAATAGCTTTAATGAGGTCATTGATTTAAATGACATTTTAAAGCAGTTGATAGTACAGGGGATGTGCATAAAAGAGGTCAGCTTTAAATGAGAGCTTTTCAAGATATAATGACATACCGTGTTATGCTCTTATGTTTTGTTTGTGTGTCCTCGATAAATACGTAACATATATATATATTTTTTTAAAACATCACTTTTATTTTACTAAAAGTAAATCAGTTCTTCAGCTTGACTTACATTTACCCATTCCATCTACCGTCATCTTCACTTAAAAAGTGGAATGGCGTAGACCGCGTGGATCACAATGTTCAACTCACAATATTGGAATTGCTGTAGTATTCATCAAATTAGTTTACACCCAGCCGAGTGGTTCTGGAGACAAGAGTAGGTGCGATATTGAGATTTAACTCAAGCTTTTTTTGTCCCATACGGGTGAGACTTAACGGAAGAAAAACGTCATCAGCAGGTCTCACCTGTGTGCAGCTGGCTCTCTAACTGAGGTCAGCTGCATTGATTTGATCAAGTCCAGATATCTAAAACTAGGTTAAATATTCATCAGTGAACACAACGTGCAAAGAGATGATATTCTTTCCCCATACAGGAAGTGATGCTAAAAATTGTCGACATAGACAGGGAAGAGGGGGAACAACTTGCCGGAAATATCGTTTAGATATTTTTACTCTTCCTGATGCCGTAAGGGGAAATAAACGGAGAGTAAAGAAAAATGCACCAAAATTACCGGCCGTATTGGAAGGACATCGTGAAGAAAACAGTTCATACGCCATGACACACTCAATGGACAGAGTAAAGAACATTTATTGTAGGGCACATTTCACAGAGCTTTTTTTTACAATTTCATATTTGGACTTGAATGTTACTGGGGTTTCAAACCCAAAATCTATAGGCTTGTTTAAATAAAGTCAAGCTCCCATCTTGGAATTAAAAAAAAAAAATCCTTTATATTAACTTCGCTTTTGTTAGTGGCTGGAAGGCGCACACAAGCTTCGGACGGATAATTGACCCACTTCCCGTCAATCTGTCGAGCTCAAACGGCACATACACTCGTCGATGACAACACATTATTTCACCTTTTCAGCCCCACCCACAACACACAAAAATCACGTTCTCCCGTCTTTCAAGGGTAAGATGTAGGAAATATGATACCACTGACTTCACGAAATAAAAACCCCGATAATTGCGCTAAATGAGATTCATAAACAAAAAAATATCGCAGGTGCGTAGTATTTTCTTTCCTCTTGCTTTTCTGAAATAGTTGGTGAATTAAATCTGCGATGTAAAAGCGGTGGAACATTAAAATATTAATACAAAACAAAGTAATAATTTGGAGAACCTAGTGAAGGATTTATATAAATAAAGATGTATCAGAAGGTCGTGCTATAAGATCGTCAATCAGCTGGAAACAAGCATAAAATAAACTACTCTTGAAAAGTTTTATGATTGCAGCCTAGAATATGGTAACTTCTACTTCCTCCCGACGATAGCCTAGCCTAGCAATCGGCCACTGCCTACTTCCTCCCGACGGCAGCCTTGCAGTCGGCTACTGCCTACTTCCTCCCGACGGCAACCTCGCAGTCGGATACTGCCTACTTCCTCCTGACGGCAGCCTAGCACACGACTACTACCAACTTCCGTTAGTTCCATCCGTTGTTCTGATTCTTCTTTCTTTACAGGTCCGAAAGAGCAATTTTTTTGTATACAAAAAAACCTCTCACTGGAGCAGCTCTTTCAATACACAAACGCGAATCAGGTGTTGTGTATTAAACACGGACTGTTGCAACACGTGGCCCGTATCCAATCTTGAGTAAACATTGGCTATACCTTGTTTCCCTTTCACCCGGACATGATTTGTCCCGCCGGGGTCTCAAAGTTGGAAAGGGCAGCATCTGCGTTTGATGATCACGACATCTGAATGACATCTGTGCCTTGATATGCTTGACGCCTAGTGTCGACCCGTGTACACCAGGGGGCGCTGGCATTTGTTTACGTTCGAGTCTGAAAATGTTTACAAAGATCGTTGGTTAGAACTTCTTGTGCAAGATCAAACAGTCCTCTGGGACTATCTAAGTCCCTCCACTTGTCCATTAAGGTGGGTACTGGGATCCCTCATAGTCATTGTGTTCATAATACGAGAGGGGCGTCACTATGCCCAGAAGATGCGGAGGCGACCTTCGGTCTGTGAAACTTTCATCGAATAATGGATAGATCAAACATCAACCTAATCAAATGATTTATTTGTATTTCAACCTCGGAGCGTTTATGAAACAGCGGGCAATGCATTAAAGTCAATCTAGCACAGTGGCTCTCAACCTTCCTAATGACGCGACCATTTAATACAGCCCCTCATATTACGGTGACCCCCAACCATAAAATTATTTTCGTTGCTACTTCATAAATATGTGTTTTCCGATGGTCTTAAGCGACCTTTGGGTTAAGAGTCGTTTGACCCAAAAGGGGTCACGACCCAAAGATTGAGAAGCATCAAAGTCGAGTTGAACTAATGAAATGACCAGCATCAATAAAGTTGGATGCGAATTAGGTTTGAACCCCATTACCATGTCTTTGTTGGAAGAAAAGTTCTCAAATTCTGGCCAGGTTCTCCTACTAGTCCTACTCCTAAATAATACTCCAATTCTTTTTGCCTTGCTTTCTAAGCACTTTGGCAAACTCTTACGGACGTGAAAAAAATTCAGTTATCAAGAGAGTGTAATAGGATAGAGTACAGTGTAGTACAATGATATAGAGTGTAATAGGATGGAGTACAGTGTAGTACAATGATATAGAGTGTAATAGGATGGAGTACAGTGTAGTACAATGATATAGAGTGTAATAGGATGGAGTACAGTGTAGTACAATGATATAGAGTGTAATAGGATGGAGTACAGTGTAGTACAATGATATAGAGTGTAATAGGATGGAGTACAGTGTAGTACAATGATATAGAGTGTAATAGGATGGAGTACAGTGTAGTACAATGATATAGAGTGTAATAGGATGGAGTACAGTGTAGTACAATGATATAGAGTGTAATAGGATGGAGTACAGTGTAGTACAATGATATAGAGTGTAATAGGATGGAGTACAGTGTAGTACAATGATATAGAGTGTAATAGGATGGAGTACAGTGTAGTACAATGATATAGAGTGTAATAGGATGGAGTACAGTGTAGTACAATGATATAGAGTGTAATAGGATGGAGTACAGTGTAGTACAATGATNTTTATTGGGCCCCCCGCCGCGCCCCCCACCCCCCCCGCCCCCCCCCCCCCCCCCGCAAACCACGGAAACTGGATACTATGACTGAAGCAGGGTGCAGCTTTTTATTACACCCTTTCCAGGTCCGGGTATTTTGAGACAATATCTGGCGGGTCGGGGTGTTATAAAAAAAAATGAGTTATCTTCTTATATTATGTCTTATCTACTATTTATTTATTTAGTTGAGGTCAAGTGCATACAAAATTATGTACAAAAGATGTACTGGTTCTGTACATGCACTTGTCATCTGCCCCTTAGGCTGGACACAAATAGAGAAAATGAGAAGATAACTCTTTTTTTTTTTTTTTTAAAATCCCCAGCTCTTGTTTCGTTTTTTTTTTGTTTTTTTTTGCCGGGTGCAGGTTTGTGCCGAACACTCGGAAATATCGGGTATCCGGGCCAATACCCGGCCTAGCCCTGGTAGACAAAGGAGTGATCAACAGGAGGTGTACGTGAAGTGATGAAGTGATGGGGCGAAGCGTTGCCTCGAACGTTCCATGCGAGGCTCACGGACAGCTTACACTCCACGTGTTTAACGGCCGTACAAAAAAAACAAAAAAAACGCGGAAACCAATCCGCAAGAGATCTATGCGAGTGTCAGCGGTTGTCGTACTTATACGTATGTCTGCGGTTGTCGTACTTATGTGTGTGATTATATGGCAAATGGACCGTCTTAGCTTAGTGAGTTGTTTTACTATTTCTCAAATGTAATGTCAATGCACTGTCATCGTGAAAAGACGAAAACGTCATAGTTAGCGTGCATCTTGCTCCAGAGTCAGTACATCTTGCTTAAGAGTCAGTGCATATTGCTTCAGAGTCAGTAGATCTTGCTTCAGAGTCAGTACATCTGATTTCAGAGTCAGTACATCTTTCTTCAGAGTCAGTAGATCTTGCTTCAGAGTCAGTACATCTTGCTCCAGAGTCGGTACATCTTGCTTCAGAGTCAGTATATCTTGCTTCAGAGTCAGTAGATCTTGCTACAGTCAGTACATCTTGTTTCAGAATCAGATTCAAATTCATTTGTCTTCGTGCTTTAGGGCCCCCTTTATAATTTGACATCGATTCAATAGTTAACAACCCACTGGGCGGTAAAATATTTTTATGTCCTTAACATCATCAAATATTTTAACTTTTATCTTGGGATTTTGTGCTTCTACGATCATAATCATGTGTTACGTTATACATAAAATGGTCTATGGATTGTTTTTGCAATACCCTCATCGTTGTTCTCATGCTTCTTGTGATATCTCCACAGTTATTGGTCTGTATCGGTAACGTAGTGGACATTGGATTATTTTCTAGTTGGAACTTCTTTTCAGAACGTGCAAATGAAACGGAAATATTATTTTTTTATTGGAAAGAAACGTGAAAAGCGTCATCTGACGATCTATATTTAGCAACGTACAAGGGGAAAAACTCCAAGATTCACCCTAAATGTGGAAAAGAAAAAAAAAAAACAACCCAGCACATGCCTAGTCTCAAAATAACTCGAGGGTTTTTTCGGTGGTTTGATCTCTTCTATTGAACGTAAGCCACAACCCAGTTGTCACGTTAAGCGTGACCTACTTGTCGGCTCCCCTCGTGAGCTCTTTTTTTTTTTTTTTCTGGCTGTTTTCTTAGCGCTCCACTGACGTTCACCTGATCCCAGATTGCATGGGAAGTGAGAGATTGGGTTCTGGGAAGTGAGAGATTGGGTTCTGGGAAGTGAGAGATTGGGTTCTGGGAAGTGAGAGATTGTGTTCTGGGAAGTGAGAGATTGGGTTCTGGGAAGTGAGAGATTGGGTTCTGGGAAGTGAGAGATTGGGTTCTGGGAAGTGAGAGATTGTGTTCTGGGAAGTGAGAGATTGGGTTCTGGGAAGTGAGAGATTGGGTTCTGGGAAGTGAGAGATTGGGTTCTGGGAAGTGAGAGATTGTGTTCTGGGAAGTGAGAGATTGGGTTCTGGGAAGTGAGAGATTGTGTTCTGGGAAGTGAGAGATTGGGTTCTGGGAAGTGAGAGATTGTGTTCTGGGAAGTGAGAGATTGTGTTCTGGGAAGTGAGAGATTGTGTTCTAGGAAGTGAGAGATTGTGTTCTGGGAAGTGAGAGATTGTGTTCTAGGAAGTGAGAGATTGCGTTCTGGGAAGTGAGAGATTGCGTTCTGGGAAGTGAGAGATTGTGTTCTAGGAAGTGAGAGATTGTGTTCTGGGAAGTGAGAGATTGTGTTCTAGGAAGTGAGAGATTGTGTTCTAGGAAGTGAGAGATTGCGTTCTGGGAAGTGAGAGATTGTGTTCTGGGATGTGAGAGATTGTGTTCTGGGAAGTGAGAGGTTGTGTTCTGGGAAGTGAGACATGGGGGCTCCTGTTGTACCCCGCCCCCTCCTAAGGCAGGTGCTGTACTCTAAATTAGATGCAAGGATGAGCATTCGGACATACGTTTGCACGACTCCGGACTCCGGCTATGATGTTATGAGGACAGTGTTTTCTTTGTCAAAGATATAATGAACAGTTTTTTATTTTTCTAATATTGCAGTGCTATTACTATGAAACACGATGAATAATCTATTTGTTATTTATAATGATCAGAGGGCTGAGCACACTCAGTCTTATTGACCTCCCCTGCAATCAAACAGTAAAATGTAGATATGTGTCATTGTATGTACTTGATTATTCACATTTCATATGTTAGTATCTAGCAGTTCCAGATGCTTGAAAATATGTAAATTTTGGTCGATTATAATAAACCGAGATGCTAAGGGTTTTAATGTATTTCATCTATCTATTAGCACAGATGTTGAAAACGATACACAGTACTCTATTTCTTCCATCTTTGATTAGCACAAAATGTATTTCACAGATGTTGAAAACGATACATGGTAACAATTTTTTTCTCCACAATTTTTATCCTAACTTACAAGACTTTGCGTCGTAAGAGGCTTGTCATTTGCGGTCAATGTCATTTACACAATCATCATGTCTTTAAACTCTTGTATGTGTATTCTGTGTGTATTTTAGTTTGACGTGAATTACGGACGCAAGGAATCTTAGACAGTCCCCCCCACCCCCCCCACCCCCCAGTGCGACACCCACTAGCTACTCTACTGATTATAATACATGAATACTACAAAGACTGGTAAAAATAATACTGACTGATTACCCAGAGCGATTACTGTGTTATATAGTTTTTATCGTTGTTTTTTTTTTTTGTTGTTGTTGTTTTTCTAACGCTATCCATCGAACTTATTGTTAAAAATGTGGAATACATGCCACGTGTCTAACACCCTCAATCTCCACAGTTCAAGTTTCTGGTTGAAGTTCACGTCTGCTGCTTGTTGCCAAAATTCGGCTCTGGTAAATGTTGGCCGGAAGGTGACTGCCACAGTATTGCTTATTCTGGAAGAGGGGGGCTGGCTCGGTCGCGAGTTCTCTCCTGGTCTTTTGAAGTTTGAGATTCATCACCGCGTAATGTCTGCATCGCGATAAACTCAAGAATTGGTTTACCATTGGCGCAGTGGCTCTACTCCATTGAGCTAGTGGCTCTGCTCCATTAGGCTAGTTCCTCAACTGTTTACTCGGCCCTGTGCGCGCCTCAATTATCGTCCTGTACTTTTACCGGCGCCCGCGTCTCTGACGTTAATCAGGTTTACACAGAACAAATAATTGTGCATACTTTCTTTGTCTACCGTAGCAAATCTACGAAAATGATCTTGCACAATATTGTTTTCTTAACCAAAACTTTTTTTTTTCCACCGGAAAAGGCACCGACAGTTTTAGTGATACCTTCGAACAGCACACCTGAGCTGAGTCTGCTTGTCTGTTTGGAGGAAGCACTCATTGTTATTGTTCGGTTTGTTAAACATCGGCTGGATAAGGTGGGGATTTAAACACATAGTCATTCTCTTAATCATGCTTTACAAATGTATGATCTCTTGGGACTTGCTTCGTATTGTGATCTGTGAGATCGTGTTGATAGCGTTGAATAAGGAAGGTGGTAGTAAGTGGGGGATTGGTGCTGGGTGGCCGAGCGGTCTAAACTGAGCTAATCTTAAGTTGATCGTTCAATCCACACCAAAGCCCAGTCAAGCAGAAAACATCACCAGCATCCCGGGTGGATGGGACTTGTTAACCCTGAATGGCAACTCATTTAAGAGAAGAACACTCTGAATTCGAGCCCGGAGATGGAGTCCCGTAGGCGGATAACATCGGTGCAATGAAACATTTAGACAACGCCACTGATGTCAAACTGTATCATCCACATGATGTTCCCTTGGGTTATCCAGCGGCGTGGAGAGAGGCGATTTGCTTTTGGAAACCAGCTTACAATCCTAGAAAAATAATCCCAGACCTTGTGGATTTCGTCGTGGGACGTCTGGACCATCGTCACCTTGTGGCGGACGGATACCGCAAAAAAAAAAAAAAAAAAAAAAAAAAAAAAAAAAAAAAAAAAAAAAAAAAAAAAAAAAAAAAAAAGAAAAAAAAAAAAAAAAAGAAAAATAATCCCCAACCTTGTGGATTTCGTCGTGGGACGTCTGGACCATCGTCACCTTGTGGCGGACGGATACCGCAAAAAAAAAAAAAAAAATAAGAATAATAAAAAAATAAGCGATGAGAGACTGCGGTCAGGTTAGGTGGAAGGAAATAAAGTATGGCAAAACCTGAAAGACGGAAGCAACAGAACAACGAACTTGTCGACATGAAGCATTCTTTCAGCGAACAAACAAACAACAGTAAAACAGTATACAAGGATTGAAACAAACACTTATCTGCATTGTAGTATCAGAGAGAACAGCAAGAGGAATTAGGAAGAAGAGCGCATGAAACTTTTCTTAAGTGTCATTATGAAGAGTCAGATATTTTTATTCTTAAATCTTTTAGTATATTTATTTCTGAAATCTTGTTGTTCCTCAGTTATGGTGGACTAAAATAAGTTGACACTTTCCTTTGGCTATAATGTTGTTCATACAGTCAATCCTAAAGTTACTGAACATGTCTATGTGAAGTCTTGATTTTAAAAAAAACCAACCCATAAAGATAATCAAATGAACGACCCTAGTGTTTGAGTGACTTAACTCTCTACAGTGAACAAGCAGTGTAGAAATTTACTATAATAATTCTTTAAAACGTTTACTCCACTTTAAAATGAAAACTACGTCGACTATTTTCTTTATTGATAAAGTGGACGTGATGCCCCCGGCCCCTCCATGGCCACACGTTCAGATGCTCTTGCTCGTATTAAATGGTTAACGTGCCCTAATCTACTGGAATAAACCAAAACAAGGATGCATGTGGAGTCTACTTTACAATTTTATGTAGGTGACGTAGTGAATTTGTTTGTTTGTTTGTCTGTTAGCCGCTTTTGATAGTTTCGCTGTAGACAGAGTCCTTGGATCTAAGGCACATGGAAAGTTAAAGAGTGGCTAATACAAGGAAGGAATGGACAACGATTGATATAACAAAGTAGTGGATCTGTTGGACACAGGGGACTGGTTAAGTGTACCAGATGAAACTTTCGCCATGAGAATGGAAATAACAACATGCACATATCTAAATATAGCAGTACCCGGCATGCCCCTATCTAAATATAAGACTACCCGGCATGCCCATATCTAAATATAGCACTACCCGGCATGCCCATATCTAAATATAGCACTACCCGGGCATGTCCATATCTAAATATAGCATTACTCGGCATGCCCATATCTAAATATAGGACTACCTGGCATACACATATCTAAATATAGCACTACACGGCATGCCCATAACTAAATATAGCACTACTCGGCATGCCCATATCTAAATATAGGACTACCTGGCATGCACATATCTTAATATAGGACTACCTGGCATGCACATATCTTAATATAGGATTACCTGGCATGCCCATATTTAAATATAGCACTACTCGGCATGCCCATCTCTAAATATAAGACTACCCGGCATGCACATATCTAAATATAGCACTACCCGGCATGCCCATATCTAAATATAGCACTACTCGGCATGCCCATATCTAAATATAGGACTACCTGGCATGCACATATCTAAATATAGGACTACCTGGCATGCTCATATCTAAATATAAGACTACCCGGGATGGCCATATCTAAATATAGCACCACCCGGCATGCCCATATCTAAATATAGCACTACCCGGGCATGTCCATATCTAAATATAGCACTACTCGGCATGCCCATATCTAAATATAGGACTACCCGGCATGCACATATCTAAATATAGCACTACCCGGCATGCACATATCTAAATAAAGGACTACCTGGCATGCACATATCTAAATATAGGACTACCTGGCATGCCCATATCTAAATATAGCACTACTCGGCATGCCCATATCTAAATATAGGACTACCCGGCATGCACATATCTAAATATAGCACTACCCGGCATGCCCATATCTAAATATAGCACTACTCGGCATGCCCATATCTAAATATAGGACTACCTGGCATGCACATATCTAAATATAGGACTACCTGGCATGCCCATATCTGAATATAGGACTACCCGGCATGCCCATATCTAAATATAGCACAACCCGGCATGCACATATCTAAATATAGCACTATCCGGCATGCACATATCTAAAAATAGCAGTGCCCGGCATGCACATATCTAAAAATAGCACACCCGGCATGCACATATCTAAATATAGCCCAACCCGTCATGCACATATTTGAAATATAGGACTACCCGGCATGCACATATCTAAATATATCACCACCCGGCATGCACATATCTAAATATATCACCACCCGGCATGCACATATCTTAATATAGCACAACCCGGCATGCACATATCTAAATATACCACAACCCGTCATGCACATATCTAAATATAGCACTACCCGGCATGCACATATCTAAATATAGCACTACCCGACATGCACATATCTAAATATAGCACAACCCGGGCATGCACATATCTAAATATAGCACAACCCGGGCATGAACATATCTAAATATAGCACAACCCGGCATGCCCATATCTAAATATAACACTACCCGGCATGCTCACGTTTGAAACTAGTTTTACATTATTATATTTTTTTACAAGCACTGTGTGATCTCACCCCATCTGCTGCACTGAACTAGTTTTTCAAGTACCTCCTCATGTTACGAGGCGTAGATCATTTTCACAGTTGAACTTATCTGACAGTGGTTCTCGAAATGTGATCAGTGATGTTTTCAATGTAATATATATATATATATATATATATACAAATGTAGTTTAAAATTTCGATTTAATATTTAAAACAAAAAAAAAAAACCTTATTTTATATCAGCTGACAGGTTGAACTGATTCTCAAAAGGGTCACCAAAGGGTCACCGAAGGTTCACCAAAGGGGTCACTCTTTACCACGTGTAAAATATCAGTTGTTATCTGCAAGGTCCGATTGTTAGCTACCAACTCCAGCGATTACCAGATGTTAGATGCACAGTCCGGCGGTTTCCTCCATGTTCTACTTTGACATATACATTTCTCATAGTAAAGATTTAAAAAAAAAAAAAATTTGAATGAGAACAAAATATTTTGAGAGTCTTGACTTTGTTCAGTATTACACAACTTTCATCTGAATTTGGAATCGAAATATTAAATAAAAAATATTTATGATGTCATCATTTAGTTTTGGTCCAACTACAGATTTAAACCCATTTGTATCTCCTCATATCGGGGCAGTGCGGTCACTTCGTTTTAACTCACCCCGGAATGGGTTTTGACAATGACCTTATGTCATGATATAACTTCTTGGACCACACCAAGACAGTACGTGACTCTCATTGAAATGTCATGCCTGTCAAACCTGTCATGCTTGTCATGCCTGTCATGCTTGTCATGCTTGTTATGCTTGTCATGCTTGTCAAGCCTGTCATGCTTGTCATGCCTGTCATGCCTGTCATGCCTGTCATGCCTGTCATGACTGTCATGCCTGTCATGCTTGTCATGTTTCCTACTTGAACAATGTCAGATGGGGTGTTGATGTTTCCATTTTTAGCAAATTCATTCATTCATTTCTGCTTACTGACATACTGTGACAGGAAACAGCTTACATTGCTTGCTTACATTACTTTCGTTACATTCATTATGAATCCCCCACTACCGTCAACCCTCCCCCCCCCTCAAAATCCGCTCGTTATTTTGTTATGTTAAAAAGGAAAACCCTTTTAATGAGGTGTTGCTAAATATCGTTCCAGAGGTTGGGGGGGGGAGGGGGGGGTGGGGGGGGGGGGGGGGAGGCTGGGTGGGAGTGGTTAGGTAACAGATGCTCTGGAATGCCAGCGACCTGGCTTCGGGATGGAGGAGGTGATCTTTCATTTCTCTCACAACGGTGCCGCGTTTTCTGTGAAAGTGGTGCTAAATGATTTGTGAAGGCACGCGAGGGAGGGTGGTGGTGGTGGTGGTGGTATGTGGTGTGTGTGTGTGTGTGTGTGGGTGGGTGTGGGGGGGGCGCTGGTAGCGACACCACGAGACAGACTGACTCCAGCACCCAGCCCTCGTTTACAACGGCAAGGCCTCGGCTGTGTCAAAGCTTATCAGTAGCACTCACACCAAAACGTTCCGCGTGTGGTGCTCGGGAGCTAATCATAATAGCAAACGAAATTCTGCAGGGTTGTCACGTGACGAAAATGAAACCGGGAGGAAGAAGAAGAAAAAAAATTGTTTAAGCCTGTCTTTAAAAAAAAAATATCCGCCGTTTCTGGTTGAATATTCAAAGTGTAAGATCCTTGTTTTTTTCATGTGGTTATGGAACTTGGATAGTGATAGCTCCCTCGAGGCCCCATATAAAGAAATATCAATATGTAGGGCGAGTCGGCGATTAAAAGGTCACCTCGTCCTGGGAAGATCCATTGGTCGGTGATTTAAAGGTCACCTCGTCCTGGGAAGATCCGTTGGTCGGTGATTTAAAGGTCACCTCGTCCTGGGAAGATCCGTTGGTCGGCGATTTAAAGGTCACCTCGTCCTGGGAAGATCCGTTGGTCGGCGATTTATAGGTCACCTCATCCTGGGAAGATCCGTTGGTCGGTGATTTAAAGGTCACCTCGTCTTGGGAAGATCCGTTGGTCGGTGATTTAAAGGTCACCTCGTCCTGGGAAGATCCGTTGGTCGGTGATTTAAAGGTCACCTCGTCCTGGGAAGATCCGTTGGTCGGTGATTTAAAGGTCACCTCGTCCTGGGAAGATCCGTTGGTCGGTGATTTAAAGGTCACCTCGTCCTGGGAAGATCCGTTGGTCGGTGATTTAAAGGTCACCTCGTCCTGGGAAGATCCGTTGGTCGGTGATTTAAAGGTCACCTCGTCCTGGGAAGATCCGTTGGTCGGTGATTTAAAGGTCACCTCGTCCTGGGAAGATCCGTTGGTCGGTGATTTAAAGGTCACCTCGTCCTGGGAAGATCCGTTGGTCGGTGATTTAAAGTTCACCTCGTCCTGGGAAGATCCGTTGGTCGGTGATTTCAATGTAGAAGTCGAGCTGCTGTGGATGGCGTGAAATTATTGTGGATTTTATTTGGTATGATATCACGTGACCAACAGAAGTGTATTACCAGAACGTTGTACCCAGGTCGTGACACCGTACAATGCTGTTCAGAACGTTGTACCAAGGTCGTGACACCGTACAAAACTGATCCAGGGGACTGACTCTCCTGAAACCAACTATACACGTAACTAATTATATTAGCTATGAAATATTTTGATTATGAACCCAATAAGCTTTCTACTCTGCCACATATATCGTCTCAATATGTGACAATAAGATATTTTAGGTTATATGATGTTTACGTTGTTACAGTAGCAGGAGAGTGCCGGGGACACACGCCATATCATGAGAACACCCAATCATTTCATCTGTATGGGCCACAAGCCCTACCTTGAGAACACCCAATGATTAGTTTCTATGGCCCACAAGCCCTACCTTGAGAACACCCAATGATTAGTTTCTATGGCCCACACGCCCTACCTTGAGAACACCCAATGATTAGTTTCTATGGCCCACAAGCCCTACCTTGAGAACACCCAATGATTAGTTTCTATGGCCCACACGCCCTACCTTGAGAACACCCAATGATTAGTTTCTATGGCCCACAAGCCCTACCTTGAGAACACCCAATGATTAGTTTCTATGGCCCACACGCCCTACCTTGAGAACACCCAATGATTAGTTTCTATGGCCCACACGCCCTACCTTGAGAACACCCAATGATTAGTTTCTATGGCCCACACGCCCTACCTTGAGAACACCCTATGATTAGTTTCTATGGCCCACACGCCCTACCTTGAGAACACCCTATGATTCTACTCTATGGTCCATACGTCTTAACGTGAGAACGCCCTATGATTCGTCTCTAGGGGCCACACGCCGTACCTTGAGAACACCCGATTATTTCGTCTCTATGGGCCAAACATTTTTCACCATATTTCCTTCTAACCCAAGCCATCGATATTATGCTTAAAAAAATAAAACAATTATTCATTCACTCCTGGGTAGACATTAAGACGCACAAGTTGTTGGGCTTGTCTGGTGATATCCATTGAGGATTTCCCTACAGAGACCGTAACAGTTACCAAATTATGGGTAAGAAACCCTACAGGGACGGTAACAGTTACCAAATTATGGATAAGAAGCCCTACAGAGACGGTAACAATTACCAAATTATGGGTAAGAAACCCTACTGAGACGGTAACAGTTACCAAATTATAGGTAAGAAACCCTACAGAGACGGTAACAATTACCAAATTATGGGTAAGAAACCCTACTGAGACGGTAACAGTTACCAAATTATGGGTAAGAAGCCCTACAGAGACGGTAACAGTTACCAAACTATGGGTAAGAAGCCCTACAGAGACGGTAACCGTTAACCAAATTATGAATAAGTAGCCCTACCGAGAAAGTAACAGTTACCAAATTATGGGTAAGTAGTCCTGCAACTGCTACTAAATTAAAGGTGAGAAAGAACAGTTACAAACTTTTAAAAAATGTTTTATTTTTGTATTGCTCTATAACGCAAAAGCGAGGACTAATTCTGTTGGCTGAAAACATCTCATGCGACTTAAGTTCATTAAAAAAATATAGATCTAATAGCCATCGTACTCAACTCTAACAAAAAACAAAAACAAAAAGAAATAAATAAAAAAAGGAAATTCTTTTTAATCGTGACAAATTGACTTTAGATTGATACATGTTGTTCACTGCACTTTAATGGTTGACTATTTCACTGTGTTAAAATTAAAAAAAAAAAAAAGAGCAACAGCTTATTTTAAGAACAGGTAGATAAAATTGTTTTTTTTAGCATGATTTCAGCTGACGTCACAACGTATAATATGCCCTTATTTTCAATGAATCCTGTGCTTCTATGAATCCTAAATGTCAAAGACCCTCCATCGCTTCTATGAATCCTAAATGTCAAAGACGCTCCAGTGCTTTTCTGACTCCTAAATGTCAAAGACGCGTTGGGTGCTATTTCAGTGTTCACATTCCAAGAGATTAAAATGCCATATTACCTGTTGGAACATAGGGAGACAATTAAATCAGCATTTGTCAAAAATTTACACCTGATGACAGTCGTAAATCAGAAAACTACTGCCCGGGATGCTACGATAGAAAATGGAAATAAAAATAAATGCTTTATTTAATTATTATTATTATGTAATATTATATTGTGAAAGAAATATTGACTGGTTCATTAAAAAAAAATAAAATGACAGAAAAAGGCAGTTGAAAAATGGCCATTATTAGAGCGTTTTTAACATTCATTTTAGAGAGTAGTATGTCACTTAGAGTTTAGATAGTATATCATTTAGAGTTTAGATAGTAGTATATCATTTAGAGTTTAGATAGTAGTATATCATTTAGAGTTTAGATAATGGTATATCATTTAGAGTTTAGATAGTAGTATATCTTTTAGAGTCTAGAGAGTAGCATATCTTTTAGAGTTTAGAGATTTAGTATATCTTTTAGAGTTTAGTAAATAGCATATCCTTAAAGTTTAGAGTACAGTATGTCATTCAGTGTTTAGAGAAAAGCATGCCATTTAGAGTTTAGAGACTAGTATGTCCTTTAGAGTTTAGAGAGTAGTAAACCGTTTAGAGTTTAGAGAGTAGTTTGTCATATAAAGAGTATTATGTCATTAAGTCAACTATACGACCCGGTCGTTAGCTGCAAAAGTCCTTTTTCCGAGGACCCAAGGGAAAGCGGTTTGAGCCCACTAAGTTATATTACAGGACTCGGGATTCCCACAGGAGAAACATCATAGTTATAAGAACTGAGTTTGTTACTAGAAAAAGCAGAAGCCTGTGATAAAGAATCCCATTGGCCCCTGCTGTGTCAACATAGGATCGCTAGAGACCATGAGAACATGCAGGAGAGTCCACATGAGATCTATTTTAAGCTCTTTCGCGATCAACGCACATAATCACACCCATAAACTGTTATTGCATGCTAAATTTAAGATGGCCAAGAATCCAACATGAAGAAGTTCTCTCTAACGAACGTTTATAATAAACTTGCGGCTTGTTATGATAATGGGCTGAAACGCCCTTTCATTACAATTTACAAAACAGCCCCCCCCCCATAAAAAAAAACAGCCTTACAATATATGATTACAATTTTTTTCCTTTTGCGGAATGAAATGCAACTGCTTGTTTTACTTTTTAAAACTCGACTCGCATGGTAGCAGAGGCGATACTCACATAACCACAAGGGCGATACTCAAATGGCCACAGAGGCGATACTCAAATAATCAGAGATACGACATTCGCACACGATACTCGCGTAGCCACACATTACGATACTCACGTAACCATAATCACTCCCGTGCACCGTTATTATGCTAAATTGAGATGGCCAAGAAGCCAACTTCAAAATCGACCGTCTGAACTCTCGGAACAAAAATTGTTGCATCTTCATTATTTCATTACGCACTGGAAAAGCTTCTATGCTTGCCCGACGAGCTCATTTCCTGCGTCTATTCATTGAGATCTTAAAAAAACGGTTGTTGGGGGGTGGGGTTCAGGAAGGTGATTCCGTATGCAGCGTACCTGCTATCTCCTGTTTATAAGACGGATGAACTTCCGTTCCGACACGTGTAGCTAGACATTAGAACCTTATGGTCAGTGAACGATTGAACATTCATTGTTAATTCGCCAAGGTGTTTCATGGGATCAACTTTAAATCACAACCATTCTGTCGACGAATGTGTTAACAGCGCTCGGGTCTACACCTTGTTTGAGAATCCCTGAGATTTAATGGTGCGTCATCTTTGGGATCACACGAAGAACTCGGGGGCAAAACAAGCAATAAACGTACAGCTCATCGAAGAACCAATCGTGTGGACCAAGCTGGTGCAGGAAATCCCAGATAAGACTCTATCACTGAGATATCAGATCAACACATTTGATAACCCGCATGCTTTTTGCCAGTAATCGATCCACATAGCCACACAGGCGATACGCACATAACCACAGGTACGATACGCACATAACCATTAGTTCGTTACTCACATGACCACACATACGATACTCACATCACCTCAGAAAACGATACTCACATTAATCAAAGAAACGATACTACATAACCACAGAAACGATACTCACATAAATAACAGAAACGATACTCACATAAACACAGAAACGATACTACATAGCCACAGGTACGATACTCCCATAACCAGAGAAACGATAGTGACATAGCCGCAGAAACGATACTCACACAACCAGAGAAAACGATACCCACATAACTACAGAAACGATACTCACATAATCACAGAAACGATACTACATAACCACAGAAACTATACTCACATAACCACAGAAACTATACTCACATAACCACAGAAACTATACTCACATAACCACAGAAACTATACTCACATAACCACGTAAACTATACTCACATAACCACAGAAACTATACTCACATAACCACAGAAACTATACTCACATAATCACAGAAACTATATTCCCATAACCACAGAAACTATACTCACATAACCACAGAAACGATACTCACATAACCCCATATACTCACTTAACCACAGAGGTAGTTATTCGTAACCAGAGGTGATAACTAACCGAAGCGGCAGTTTTCACATAACCACATATGCTGGCTCACAAAGTTTTATGATTCATGACAGTTGCTATGCCTGACAACACAATTCTGACTCACGGCTGAGTACATCTCCTATCCAACTGCCAGGTAAACCTATCTGGTCCGAGTTGATGATGTCATACATGGTGTGGTGTATGTGTAAGTGTGTGTGTGCGCACATATAAGGAATGAAAAGAAAGAGGGAAAAAAGGAATTTTCTCATCTTTCTCTTTTCAAAACGTTGTTAAAGTTTTAACTTTGGAGTCGTACATAGCTATAACACTCCTTATCCACTACGTGACGTAATATCAATGCTGGACATACATTGCGGAAGTAACTTTAAAAAAAAAAATTAGACCACGTGCGCTTTACAATTTGAAATCCTAGATAGAGTTTTTACGGTGACGCCGCCTGGGACAGCGACTCCAGCTGTTTACAGCCGTGATTCCCTCGCCGGGGTTAGTTCAGTGGGTACTCATCGTGTCTCGTGCAATCTGTCATGCTGTCATCACAGCTGATGTCTGGGCGACCGTATCTTGGCTTTATTGGGCCTGGGAGGCGAGAACGACCGTGTTGTCACGGGGTGGGGGGGGGGGGGGGGGGGGGGGGAAGAGTTTTGACGTGAGTCGGAGCTGACAACAATAAGGGCAGGCTTTGTTACCACGGTGAGATAACTAAAGTATAGATAGAGTGATCTGTTAGCGCTATTGGGCTGCCATGTAGCGTGTGGTGGCCATTACTTGTGGGTGCCCAAGCAGCATCGGGTGGCTGGGTCTTACTTAAGCGTAGCGTCGCCTTTACGCCGTGCACTGTCACGCAGGGCTTCTCAAATTGAGCTGCGTGGACCCAAGAATCCACAGCAGGATTGTAACAGAAATCACCCCTATAAACAGGATGGGATGGATACATCCGTCTTTCTTGTGGATGTGATACTTCTAAGTTGAAATGTGTTCAAGTCGTAAGGTCACGGACGTCACGAGGTAAAATGTTGTTAAACTTAGTGAGTGCATTGCGAGAATACGGTGCATAATTTTGAGTGCGTTTTTTTGTGTTTTTTTGTGTGGTAAGTATAAATGTATTGATTAACCCATGTCAACAAGGAAAACTTAGACCTGTCGATAGTTTCAGAAAAAAAAAAAATCTTGAGGGATTTGTAAAGGAAAATTATTTTGCTATATCTAAACAAGTATCTTTAATTGAAGTTTCTACAACATGGATCTCGTATTACCGATGTTGAGATCGAATTCATCTCGGGGTCTGATGGCATTTCTTATTGCATCCTCTACAAACCACTGAAATATTCGGTCATTTCATGTCAGGACTTGCTCAGATAAATCTAAAGAGAAAAAAACACAACCCTGACCCTAACACTAACCACAACCCTGACCCTAACACTAACCACAACCCTGACCCTAACCACAACCCTGAACCTAACCCTAACCCTGACCCTAGCACTAACCACAACCCTGACCCTAACCCTAACCCTGACCCTAACACTAACCACAACCCTGACCCTAACCCTAACCCTGACCATAACACTAACCACAATCCTGACCCTAACCCTAACCCTGAGCATAACACTAACCACAACCCTGACCCTAACCCTAACCCTGACCCTAACCCTGACCCAAACCCTAACCCTAACCCTGACCCTAACCCTAACCCTAACCCCAACCCTAACCCTAACCCCAACCATCACCCACCCTGACCCTAACCATAACCCTGACCCTAACCCTGACCCTAACCCTGACACTAACCTTAACCACAACCCTGACCCTAACCCTAACCATAACCCTTACCCTAACCCTAACCCCAACCCTGACCCTACCACTAACCACAACCCTGACCCTAACCCTAACCCTGACCCTAATCCTAACCACAACCCTGACCCTAACACTAACCACAACCCTAACCCTAACCCTGACCCTAACACTAACCACAACCCTGACCCTAACCCTGAACCTAACACTAACAACAACCCTAACCCTAACCCTGACCCTAACACTAACCACAACCCTGAACCTAACCCTAACCCTGACCCTAACACTAACCATAACCCTGACACTAACCCTAACCCTGACCCTAACACTAACCACAACCCTGCCCTTAACCCTGACCCTAACACTAACTACAACCCTGACCATAACCCTAACCCTGACCCTAACACTAACCACAACCCTGACCCTAACACTAACCACAACCCTGACCCTAACCCTAACCCTAACCCTAACCCTGACCCTAACACTAACCATAACCCTGACCCTAACCCTAACCCTGACCCTAACACTAACCACAATCCGTATTTCAAACGTCTAGTTGTAACGTCCTTAACGATTTCCGTGATGGCCACATGATCGCATGGAACGAAGAAATGAAACAATCTAAGTCGAGATCTGGGGAGTTGAATTCTTTGGACTGGATTTGGTGCAATAAACACATGACTACATGAGGTCCAATTAACACATTACTTCATGAGGTCCAATAAACATTTGACTACACAGGGTCCAATAAACACTTGACTACATAATGTCCAATAAACACTTGACTACATAATGTCCAATAAACACATGACTACATGAGGTCCAATTAACACATTAGTACATGAGGTCCAATAAACACTTGAATACACAAGGTGCAAAAAACACTTGACTACATAATGTCCAATAAACACCTGACTGCATAATGTCCAATAAACCCTTGACTACATAATGTCCAATAAACACATGACTACATGAGGTCCAATTAACACATTACTACATGAGGTCCAATAAGCACTTGACTACACATGGTGCAATAAACACTTTACTACATAATGTCCAATAAACACCTGACTGCATAATGTCCAATAAACACATGACTACATAGGTCCAATAAACACATGACTACATAATGTCCAATAAACACATGACTAGATGAGGTCCAATAAACACTTGACTACATAATGTCAAATAAACACTTGACAACATAATGTCCAATAAACACATGACACATAAGGTCCAATTAACATACATAATGAGCAATATCTGTCTTCTACCAGTCTAACATACCCCATGAACACTATCTGTCTTCTACCAGTCTAACATACCCCATGAACACTATCTGTCTTCTACCAGTCTAACATACCCCATGAACACTATCTGTCTTCTACCAGTCTAACATACGCCATGAACACTATCTGTCTTCTACCAGTCTAACATACCCCATGAAAACTATCTGTCTTCTACCAGTCTAACATACGCCATGAACACTATATGTCTTCTATCAGTCTAACATACCCAATGAACACTATCTGTCTTCTACCAGTCTTACATACCCAAAGAACACTATCTGTCTTCTACCAGTCTAACATACCCAATGAACACTATCTGTCTTCTACCAGTCTAACATACGCCATGAAAACTATCTGTCTTCTACCAGTCTAACATACGCCATGAACACTATCTGTCTTCTACCAGTCTAACATACGCCATGAAAACTATCTGTCTTCTACCAGTCTAACATACGCCATGAAAACTATCTGTCTTCTACCAGTCTAACATACGCCATGAACACTATCTGTCTTCTACCAGTCTAACATACCCCATGAAAACTATCTGTCTTCTACCAGTCTAACATACGCCATGAACACTATCTGTCTTCTATCAGTCTAACATACCCAATGAACACTATCTGTCTTCTACCAGTCTTACATACCCAATGAACACTATCTGTCTTCTACCAGTCTAACATACCCAATGAACACTATCTGTCTTCTACCAGTGTTACATACCTCATGAACACTATCTGTCTTCTACCAGTCTTACATACTCCATGAACACTATCTGTCCTCTACCAGTCTTACTACCCCATGAACACTATCTGTCTTCTACCAGTCTTACATACCCCATGAACACTATCTGTCTTCTACCAATCTAACATACACAATGAAACTCTACTTTCACGGGCATCCTAGATCAGAGACGTTGGAGCGGTCGTACTAAGCAAGACAGCAGTAGTCTTCACCATGCAAACGAAGCCATTACATCGACTTCCTCACGCGATCCTCCCACACGATGTTAAGTCACAGTGTCAGGAAATGACTGTACTCAGCTGACCCAGTTCCTTAATACAAGAGTTGTCTTCTCTATGCTCCCCTTACCGTGACCAAACTTCTCGGCCGGTTTCACTCCCTTTGTTTATCTTGGCTATAACAGTCGATAACAGGAAATGGTGGTTACCTTCATCTCCGTTACTTACTGTTATAACTCAGTTTTATTGATTAATATCTTCTCTGTAATCTCAAGATGGCGCCTGTTGATTGTAGCTAGCTTGGGTGATTTTGGAAGACAATAATCATTATTATGATGATATAATCTAGTTTTTGAAGGAGCTAAGTTATAAATAAAATATGCTGGGAGTAGACTATTCATTTTAGGACTATTTTTTGTGTTTAAGGAAATTTGTTTAGGTAAAAGACTTGAGATCAGCAGCGGCAACAGGGAAATGATTTTGGATTCTTTGCTTAGTTTTGTACATGTGTACATTTCATGTACAGTCGGACTGGTTGTATCTTTACACGTCACTTTTCAACATATCGCTTGCGTGACATAAAATGAGGGGTCCGAGATTAACTATACCATATTTTATTACTTCACCTCGTCGAGATGACGTCATGCATTGAAAACAAAATATTGGACATTCTTATTTAGTGACGTGATCAACATGAGGTCAAGCCCTGGGCAAACTGTGATCTTTAGGAAAGCAGAAAACAAAACACCGTCTAAAAAAAACCAACAACAACATGTTAATAAACTTGTTAAGCTGGAAGCTAGTGCTGGAACAAAGCGCAGGAAACTAGTGTTGTTAGCTAGTGCTGGAACCCAGTGCTGGAAGCTAGTGCTGGAACCTAAAGTTGAAATCTAGTGCTGGAACCTAATGTTGAAATCTAGTGCTGGAAACTAGTGTTGAAAGCTAGTGCTGGAACCTAGTGTTAGGAACCTAGTTTTAGTAACCTAGCGTTGTAACCTAGTGTTGGAACTTAGTGTTTTAAGCTAGTGCTGGAACCCTGTGCTGGAACCTGGTGTTGAAAGCCAGTGCTGGAACCTAGTGTTGAAAGCCAGAGCTGGAACCTGGTGTTGAAAGCCAGAGCTGGAACCTAGTGTTGAAAACCAGTGCTGGAACATAGTGTTGAAAGCCAGAGCTGGAACCTAGTGTTGAAAGCCAGTGCTGGAACCTAGTGCTGAAAGCCAGTGCTGGAACTTATTGTTGAAAGCCAATGCTGGAACCTAGTGTTGAAAGTCAGAGCTGGAACCTAGTGTTGAAAGCCAGAGCTGGAACCTAGTGTTGATAGCCAGTGATGGAACATAGTGTTGAAAGCCAGAGCTGGAACCTAGTGTTGAAAGCCAGAGCTGGAACCTAGTGTTGAAAGCCAGAGCTGGAACCTAGTGTTCAAAGCCAGTGCTGGAACCTAGTGTTGAAAGCCAGTGCTGGAACCTAGTGTTGAAAGCCAGTCCTGAAAGCGTTTATTATAGTTTTTTGGCTTGAGAATTTTCACTTGTCGTTTACATGGCAGAAACCGGTTCTTTTAATTACAGTTAGCAGCAGACAGCTCCAACAAAAAAACAAAACAAAAAACAAAACAAAAAACCGAACTCCTTTTTGATTATGGTGAGAGAAAAGAACTTCCCCGTATTCAAAGTTGATCCAAAATTTGCCCGGAAACAGCTGTGTCTTTGCTGGCTACCTTCTGCTGTGGCCTCCATATGCCGTGGCTACCTTGCGCCGAGGAGCCCAGCGATGAGAAGGGATTAAAAATAGGATTCTTCTTCAGAGGTGTTGAAAGTTTCTGAGCTAAAATGTAAGTGTTTGATGAGCTAAAATGTAAGTGCTTGATGAAGATGTTTTAACTACGGAGTCTTCTGTTTTCTCAGTGATTGGTAAGAGCAGGTGGCCTTTCAGGGGTAGGGGCTAAATATACTACTTCTAGGTTTAAATGTACTTCCTTTAGCCGTAAATATTCTGCCCTTAGCGCTAAAATGCTGCCTTTAGTTCTTAATAAGCTGCCTTTAGCTCTAAATATACTGTCCTTAGCTTAAATATGCTTATTCAGGATGTAGATGTCTAAGCGTACTGTCTTTACGTTTTAAGCATGCTAATTTAAGGTGTGAATGAGCTGCCAGGATGGCTAATCCTTCTACCCTTCGGTGTAATCCTGATGTCTCTAGGTCTATTCATTCTGTCAGTGGATCTAATAATGCTGTCAGTGGATATGATCATGCTGTCAGTGATCTAATAATGCTTTCAGTGGATCTAATAATGCTGTCAGTAGTTGCCGTTCACGTTTCCTGCATATCATATTTTAAAGCCCACCTTGAATTTCTATGATTTGAAAGTGGTAATACATCTACTCAGCAAAACGTTACTTGCTGGGCGGGTAAAAGAAGAATAGAACAATGGAATAGTACAACAATAGAAAAATATGAAAGTAGAGCAACAGAACAGAAGAAAAATAGGACAATGGAACAATAAAACAGTCGAACAATATATCTATAGAACAATGGAACAGTAGAACAATAAAACAGTAGTAAAGTAGAACAATAGAAAAGTGTTAGGGACTTGAATGCATGGTGTGATAGCGTGTTGTTTTGAGATTATGTGAGTTGTTTTATCTAGTATTCTTAGTATCTTGTGACGTATTGCGCGAAAGTGGATATGACGTAGAGTAGTTAGTGTGTTGGGGTTGTGGTGAGAAATGGCATTTGAATCTGTAACTTATTTATGTAATAAACATATTTAAAATGACAATAATGGTTGGTGAAGTATATGTTATTTACCCCCCCCCCCCCCCCCGGACAACGAAGCCAACGAACCCTGTAAGTAAGACGCGGTTCGTAACAATAGTAGAGTAGAAGAGTACATTAATAAATTACTTTAATCACAGAACAAATCGAAAGAAGTTCCAAAAATGTGTTATCACTTAATGTCGATGTACGCCACCATTTGCCGACAGTGACGCGACATTTGAACAGAACACGAAGCCTTTACATTATCAAAAAGAACATTGAAGAGAAAAAAAGGAAGAAAGAAAAATGAAATAAATACATTTCTTTAAAAAAAGTTGAAGATATTTTCCTCTGTTTGGAAGAAGTAGAATGAAAAATGGATTGATTGGTTAAGTCATTGTGACTTGCTGGACGTGATGCACACATCAGCCAAAGGAGAGCCTTAATGAGAGTCACGAGGCACACATCAGGCATAGGGGAGCCTTAATGAGAGTCACGAGGCACACATCATGCATAGGGGAGCCTTAATGAGAGTCACGAAGCACACATCAGGCAAAGGGGAGCCTTAATGAGAGTCACGAAGCACACATCAGGCCAAGGAGAGCCTTAATGAGAGTCACGAAGCACACATCAGGCCAAGGAGAGCCTTAATGAGAGTCACGAAGCACACATCAGGCAAAAGGAGAGTCTTAATGAGAGTCACGAGGAACGTCACTCTTTTTTATTCTCTTGTCAATTTCGCTGCCATTTTGTTTAGTGCAAGCCTCAGGATTTGGCTTGCTAATTTTGTTCCTCATCAGATCCGGGGAGACGACGACGTGGCAAAAATGTGTTGACTTCATTTTCATGCTGTAATCCCAGACATTTTTACCACGCACCCATTCATCCATCAGGCTTACCTGCGGTAATAAGTAACTGAGGAGACGACGTAAAGTGAATGGCTAGTGTTGCATGCGTTAAGAGGCTTAACTAGCCATGGGGCGTTCAGTGGCTTAACTAGCCATGGGGCGTTCAGTGGCTTAACTAGCCATGGGGCGTTCAGTGGCTTAACTAGCCATGGGGCGTTCAGTGGCTTAACTAGCCATGGGGCGTTCAGTGGCTTAACTAGCCATCGGGGTTCAGTGGCTTTACTAGCCATCGGGGGTTCACTTAACTAGCCATTTTGCATTCAGTTGCTTAACTAGCCATCGGGCGTTCAGTGGCTTAACTAGCCATCGGGCGTTCATTGGCTTAACTAGCCATCGGGCGTTCAGTGGCTTAACTAGCCATTGGGCGTTCAGTGGCTTAACTAGCCATCGGGTTAGGGTAAAACAAAGCTAATGTTTAACGATATATGGAAATCTTTGTTCGCTCGTTACAATTGAATGAAAGCAGTTGCGATGATTTAGGTACACTATAGGTCTACTGAAGGTCTAATTTACGCAGTGGCGTAGCTACGGTTAATGTCGAAAGGGATGGATTGAGATTTTGTAGCCCCGTTTTGTCGAAAACATCTATGCGCTTGGTAGATGTTACCGCCCCACAAATTAGAGGACACAAAAATCCCGTCTGGGGCGAACGATCCCTCAACCGCATCATTCCTAACCCACAGAAGTTACGCCAACTATAGACCATCATTCCTAACCCACAGAAGTTACGCCAACTATAGACCATCATTCCTAACTCACAGAAGTTACGCTAACTATTGACCATCATTCCTAACCCACTGAAGTTACGCAAACTATAGACCAACATTCCTAACCCACTGAAGTTACGCCAACCCACAATGGACCAGTTATAAACCCACTTTTAGCCTACTGTAGTGTCCTTTGCAGAGCAGCTATATTATATTTTACAAAAAGTGTGCGAATAAAATAAACAAGATTTGATATATGAATTAATTCGATACAATTGATCATCTTTTTTTAACAAAAAACAAAAATGTTTAGATCTCTTGGACTATTGAGGGTTTTGGACAAACAGAAGTCAACGCATATATATATTTAGAGGCAATCGAGAAGCTTTACAACGGTAACCAATTTTTCAGAGGAATATCAGTTTAAATCTCGGAGTGTGTCATTTTTAACTAGGTAGAATATCAGTTCTGTTTGAATCTCTGAGTGTGTCATTTGTAACTAGGTAAAATATCAGTTCTGTTCGAATCTTTGAGTGTCATTTGTAACTAGGTAGAATATCAGTTCTGTTTAAAACTCTAAGTGTGTCATTTGTAACTCGGTAGAATATGAGTTGTGTTTGAATCTCTGAGTGTGTCATTTGTAACTAGGTAGAATATCTGTTTTGTTTAAATCTCTGAGTGTGTCATTTGTAACTAGGTAGAATATTAGTTCTGTTTGAATATCTGAGAGTGTCATTTGTAACTAGGTAGAATATCAGTTCTGAGTGTGTCATTTGTAACTAGGTAGAATATCAGTTCTGTTTGAATCTTTGTGTGTGTCATTTGTAACTAGGTGAATATCAGTTCTGTTTGAATCTCTGAGTGTGTCATTTGTAACTAGGTAGAATATCAGTTCTGTTTGAATCACAGAGTGTGTCATTTGTAACTAGGTAAAATATCAGTTCTGTTTGAATCTCTGAGTGTGTCATTTGTAACTAGGTGAATATCAGTTCTGTTTGAATCTCTGAGTGTGTCATTAGTAACTAGGTAAAATATCAGTTCTGTTCGAATCTCTGAGTGTGTCATTTGTAACTAGGTAAAATATCAGTTCTGTTTGAATCTCTGAGTGTGTCATTTGTAACTAGGTAGAATATCAGTTCTGTTCGAATCTCTGAGTGTGTCATTTGTAACTAGGTAGAATATCAGTTCTGTTCGAATCTCTGAGTGTGTCATTTGTAACTAGGTAGAATATCAATTCTGTTCGAATCTCTGAGTGTGTCATTTGTAACTAGGTAAAATATCAGTTCTGTTCGAATCTATGAGTGTGTCATTTGTAACTAGGTAGAATATCAGTTCTGTTCGAATCTCTGAGTGTGTCATTTGTAACTAGGTAGAATATCAGTTCTGTTCGAATCTCTGAGTGTGTCATTTGTAACTAGGTAGAATATCAGTTCTGTTCGAATCTCTGAGTGTGTCATTTGTAACTAGGTAGAATATCA
>CAXITT010000786.1:258448-278184 GCA_964033795.1 Lymnaea stagnalis
TATATATATATATATATATATATATATATATATATATATATATATATATATATATATATATATATATACACATATATATATATATAATATATATATATATATATATATTATATAAGTAATTGGAGATCAAACGTTAATAGTACTTATTTAAACAAAACAGTGAAACCATACTCCTGGTGAAGGTAACTGTATATCTCTTTGTTGTCGTGATGGCTTTCCTTAGAGTGAAATGAAGCCACCGTCGCAATGAACCATTCTTTGGCGTATCTTTCATCACTGGTAAACGTCCAACAGATATGATGTAACATGTCATGGACCTCGTGTATCTTGATTGCGTCTCCAATGACCCACGTGCTATAATGTAGGCAACGACACCCGGTGCAAAGAACTCGGTCATGGCGGCTCAATGATCCTCGACATTTGAGTTCTCCTTTTTAAAAAAAATAAAATATATATATTACATAAGCAACTTTGAAAACGAGGATCTCATTGTATGTGGAGAACCTCCCTAATCTGGTGAATGAGTGCGTATATTATTCAAATTACCGTTTGCGTGGTGAGAGAGGGGGGGGTCGGATTGCCCGGATGAAATCGCCAGAGGGCGTGGTCCCGTTTGACACCAGCATCAGGGCTAGACTTTTACTACAGTTATTACATTTCTTTACCCTGAATCATCCTTCCTGGCGTCAGAGTTAGAACAACAAAACAAAAAAAGTACTGCACATATGAGCTACAACAAAGAAAGCACACACACACACGTTTACATATTTATACCTAGTTATGTTAACCCGTGATCAAAGGTGATGTGATGTGTACTTTTTGTGTTTTTTTTATAGATGGACTGTTCAGGGTAAAAGGGGGGGTGGGTGGGGGGGGGGGGGGCAGATTGAAGTCTAACCCCTTCGAGAGGCACTGGCTTTTTCATTTCAGAATATTTTTTTAAAAACATTTTGGTGCCCACATTTTGGTGCCCACATTTTGGTGCCCACATTTTGGTTTTACCCGTGATCAAAGGTGATGTGATGTGTACTTTTTGTGTTTTTTTTATAGATGGACTGTTCAGGGTAAAAGGGGGGGTGGGTGGGGGGGGGGGTGGCAGATTGAAGTCTAACCCCTTCGAGAGGCACTGGCTTTATCATTTCAGAATATTTTTTTAAAAACATTTTGGTGCCCACATTTTGGTGCCCACATTTTGGTGCCCACATTTTGGTTTTGTAATTTAAAAGTAATGTATAATTATGAGAGTTTTTGGCCTCTAATTTGTTGTCTTCCATCTAATTTGTTGTCTTCCATCTAATTTGTTGTCTTCCATCTAATTTGTTGGTCTTCCATCTAATTTGTTGTCTTCCATCTAATTTGTTGTCCTCCATCTAATTTGTTGGCTCCGATCTAATTTGTTGGTGTGACAGTACAACCAAGTCTATCGTACTTGTGGAGGTAGTTTTAGCAAGCATAACTCTTGTTTCGAAAGAATGGCCTTGATATTGACTTCACTGAGTAAATGTGACGAGGCACTCATTACCTGTCCCCCCCTTTCTTGGCTAGGAAAAGGTTGTTTACATTTGAATGCGATCTATTTATTCTAAAGAATGCCGTTACGTAACACAATTTCTAGAATTTTTGTACTAGAACGTTTTAAGTTAGTTCCTGTGTATAGCCTGTGTGCTTTCTTAGAGGCGAGTCTAAAATAGATAGAATGAAACAGATAGAGACAACGTTATTTGGGGGGGGGGTATCTGTGCTCTAAGAGACATTGTATAGTTGTGTGTGTGGAAATTAATATTTTTATTTTGAGGAATGTCAATTTTTACATTGCAGTAAACTTATGCAGTTTATTACTTCTGTACTCAAATTTGTATTTGTATAGAATTTTATTGTATAATTCCATTCTATATTGTTAGCATCACTAGCGTTACTAGCTTTGGTGTCGTTTTCTTTGTATACTGCCTATCTCATCCATGTGTTGCGCATTGTTTCTTCTACGAGACTAATATTAACACAAATTAAATCAAAACCATATCTATTCGTAACAGTTGGCTTCTGATTTTTTTGGCTTCCAACTAATTTGTTGGCTTCTATCTAATTTGTTGGCTTCTATCTAATTTGTTGGATTCTATCTAATTTGTTGGCTTCTATCTAATTTGTTGGATTCTGCCTAATTTGTTGTATTCCGTCTAATTTGTTGGATTCTATCTAATTCAATTTAATTTAAAATTATAGTGGGTTTCTCTACCTCTCCAAGATTCGTGGCACCACAACCCCATTGGTTGCCGTTGAGTTAACTCACAGCTTGCTCTTCAGAGAGCGAAACTTGAGCGGTAGTTTATACAATCTCTTGACATGCAATTCGCGGGTGTTTATTCTACTCGACGCCTTTCAAGTTGAGAAACCTCGAGGTTAGCCAAGAACTGTGAAACAATTGTTCTTATTGGGGGAGACGTTGGGCAGGTGCTCTAAACCATCACAAGATTGTTCTTTTTGGGTCTTAAATTGGAGCTTGAAATGAAATGTAAAAAAATGACTTTTCGGTCTCATATCGCAGCTCAAATTTATCTTCACAAGACCTTTCAGTCTCATATCGTAGTTCAAATGTAGATTCACAAGACCTTTTAGCCTCATTTCGTAGTTTAAACTAATTTTTTTTTTTACCGTAGAACTTTTAAGTATTCCAATCTAAGGCATCACCTGCCTCGCAACTCTTGGATCTGAGGGTGTTGACAGCTTAATGTTCAGTTGAAAAAAACACCAAAAGTTTCATCTTTGAATAATTTTTCAAAGGTTACACAGAGGGCTGTGTGCCTATTAGTGTGGCCTTGCATGAGTTCCAACCCAGTCCTGAATTGTGACCAACGGAGCTCCTTTAAAATAAATAACATCATTTATTATTAAAAAATCTTTCAAAAGTCTCACAAACAATCTCCAACATTTTGAGACGGGACGTTTAATCAAGACCACAACATTTTCTGTCCACAAATTCATCAGATCCTACCATCAGATCCATGGTCAAACGACTTTTAGTATAGTTTTAACATTCACGTTCAATGGAGACGTCAGAATGAGATAACAATAGTTGTCAACTTTTTGGCCAAAACGTGAATACAAACGGAATGGCGATATCCGGTCATTGCCAACAAAAGTTGCCAGATACAAGTTGGCGAAAGTATAACAGCAGACTTTAAATTATATGATTAAGTTCGTTATTATCATGCTCCAACCAGGCAATGGTCTGCATTTATCGTTTAATTTCTGTTGAAATAATTTATAAACAGCTGCATATTTAATCAGTTAAGCTGTAGGGGAATGGATTACACTCCTGAATATTTAATTGTATCAATAATGGTGTCCATAGTTGTTTAAATATTTGTAAAAATAATTGTAACAATATTTGTAACAAAAATGTTATCAATAATTGTATCAATAATTATTCCAATCATTGTAAATATGAACAAACTTTTGTGGCGAAATCCAATTTTCTTTTTAACAAATAAATTGAGCATTTCTTCGTTATGGTGTCAGGAACATTCGTGGCAAGTAAGAAATTTTGTCGAGATTTCTTTGTCTTTTTTTTCAATTAATTGCCTTCGTTTGGTTGAGATTTGTTAGTCTTTCTATTAAGTAACTTCCTTCGTTTTGTCGATTTTTGTTAGTCTTTTTATCAGGTAACTTCCTTCGTTTAGCCGAAATTTTTTTAGTATTTTTATCAAGTAACTGCCTTCGTTTGATCGAGATTTGTTAGTCTTTCTATCTCAAGTAACTGCCTTCTTTTGATCGAGATTTGTTAGTCTTTCTATCAAGTAACTGCATTCGTTTGATCGAGATTTTTTAGTCTTTCCCATCAAGTAACTGCCTTCTTTTGATCGAGATTTTTTAGCCTTTCTATCAAGTAACTGCATTCGTTTGATCGAGATTTGTTAGTCTTTCTATCAAGTAACTGCCTTCGTTTGGTTTCAGACTGCTTAGTCTTTTTTATCAAGTAACTGCCTTCGCTTGCTTTTTAAACAAAGAAATCTTTAAATTATGATAAATAGAAAATGAAAATATTAGAAGCTAAACTTTCTTACACTACAAGACAACTCTACTTGGATGCACACCTTAAAGTTGGGGTATCCATGGATCTCTCCACCGTCTGCCCAGTTTTGTCTAGATGTTCATTGAATCTCTGCATGCTGTCCAGGTCTGGTCTTGACGTCCGTGTATCTTCTTTACGTGCTGTCCAGGTCTAGTCTAGACCTGCATGTCATTCTTCGTGCTGTCCAGGTCTAGTCTAGACCTGCATGTCATTCTTCGTGCTGTCCAGGTCTAGTCTAGACCTGCATGTCATTCTTCGTGCTGTCCAGGTCTCGTCTAGACCTGCATGTCATTCTTCGTGCTGTCCAGGTCTCGTCTAGATCTGCATGTCATTCTTCGTGCTGTCCAGGTCTAGTCTAGACCTGCATGTCATTCTTCGTGCTGTCCAGGTCTCGTCTAGACCTGCATGTCATTCTTCGTGCTGTCCAGGTCTCGTCTAGACCTGCATGTCATTCTTCGTGCTGTCCAGGTCTACTCTAGCCGCAAGCGGCCTGGAGCTGGCGCGAAACTACCTAAGCATCCCCTGCTCCCCCCCCCCCAAATCCAGTAACTAATTCATGACACTGTTACACCGTGTGTTGTTAAGTCTGGCCTGAGGTAACAAAAATTCATGACACTGTTACACCGTGTGTTGTTAAGTCTGGCCTGAGGTAACAAAAAACCTTACACGCCAGGTTCAGTTATCCATTTTTAATGCATTAAATGAGGGGGTTCCCAAGAAGTAGGCGAAAAAGGGGGCAGTGGTGTGCATAGTCTGCACTCACTGACACGCTTGGCATTCAGCTCACACTACGGCAATGCTTCCTTATGCCTTGAGTTCGTTGATTCCGTTTAATCATTAAACAATAACTGTTTTTAATATCTGCGCCGAGATGAAATGTGTTGAAATTAAATTCGCATACACAGTTTTACACACAGGTTGGTTTCATGTCGGTCTGTATGTCTGTATAATTCAAAGGGTGTAATCGATCACTGACCACTTCCAAGAGACCTGATAGTCGTGAATTCTTAAACACTGTTGTATCTGCCGTGATAATTCATTTGCGTGGGGGGGGGGGTTGTTGGGGATGGTGGTGGGGGAGGGTGGGGGTACTTTTGGTTAATGACGTACGTTCATTTGGACGTCAAAGTAAGTCATCTTCCCTTGACCGGCCGCCGGTCAGCTCGCTTAAATGTTAGGTTTGTAACAGCTCACATCAGTGTCTCCAAAATATGGAATGGACACATTATGTTCACAGCATCTAACTGATGTGAAAATACATTTGATAATTATTGATCCTTTATAAAAAAATGTAATACCGAGCAGTGGGGGTGACGCTTAAAATGTGAAAAATATGCATACAAGTAAGCACTTCATAAGAATCCCAATTTGTGCTCTTCCCCCCCCCCCCGCCCCCCCCCCCTTACTCACAAACGCACATTTTTTTCACGCTCCTGAACTGTGTAGATATTCTAATGACCCATCCACCCATTTTTTCTCTTCCCCCCCCCCCCCCCCCCCCCCCCTTACTCACAAACGCACATTTTTTTCACGCTCCTGAACTGTGTAAATATTCTAATGACCCATCCGCTTTTACACCGCAGATTTATTCCACATAATATTTCAGAAAAAACAAAAGAAAACATTACCCACCAACAACGCACTTTCGATATTTAAAAGATATAAATACTTATAATATGATTTCACGCAGTTATCGAGAATGTTTGTCCCTGAAATCAGTGTCATCAATTTTCCCTTCATCTTCCGCATTTAAAATGTTGATATTAGGGGGCGGCGCTGAAAATTGAGTAGAATATGTTGTCCTCGGCAACGTGTCTATGAGCCAAGTTTCAGCTCAATAGCTTGACGGCCGGCCAGCCAGCCAGCCAGCCAGCCACGACAAAAGCGACGTTGATATACAGGATTTAAACATAATGTTAAAACCCCTTTATACCAGCCCGAAGTAGGATGATAAAATAGTACGACACATTTGTGCAAAGTTTGGCTACATGTTCGAATCAAAGTAAACAGCAACAAATACATGCATTTTCAGCCAACAGTTTATCAGCAATGGAAAAGTTGAGGATAGTTATAAGCGTTGGCAACCTTCATCAAATTACTTATAGGGTGCTTCTCCGGACCCATGCCACTGATATCTCTTGAGAATCAGTCTCAATCACTTAATCAGATCTCATTTCTTGTGAAACTTTGTTCCATTCTATGCTAAATAAATTACGTCCTCAAATGACATAATTCCCTATTTCAAATTATATAATTCGCTAATTCGCATGACATAATTACCTAATTCATATAACATAATTCCCTTATTGGTGTGACAGAATTCTCTAATTCATGATATAACTTCTTAATTCAAATGACATAATTCTTTCATTCATATGATATATTTCCTTAATTCATAAGACAAAGTTTCCCTTTTCAAATAACATACCGGTAATTCAATAGTTCATATGAAATAATTCCCTGATTCATATGAAATAATTCCAGGATTCATATGACATACTTCCCTAATGGTCATCCGATAATTTAATGATTAGTCTCATGACATTAAAATATGAGTTTTTCTTAAAGATTTTTTCATTAAAACCTTTTTCACTAAAAAGAATCAAAAATGTTTATTCACTTCAAATTGTTTGCTGTTATCGCCAACTTCACAAAGTTGTTCATAATAAGTCACCTAGCATCCACCTACATCATGAAAGTTACCTAGCACCCACCTACACGAAGGGTCGCAGAGCTTACTTAATGCGGACTCATTCTTTAAATCATCTGATTAGTGTCAGATGTCAGCAGAGAGGCAAGGGAGATAATAACGGTGGGGAGAGTTAACGCCAGCATTTGTCTGCTCTAATGATCTGTCCTTGTCCCACCATTTGTACTGACCTTAGCGTGTGGGTTAGTGTACGCGCCAAATGGAGCCCTATTTGTCTCCCTTATCTCTTCACCACTTTAATTGCCCTACAGGAGTGACATTCTCTCCCTTGAACACTCTCTCAAATCGAGGCAACTTCCACACGCCTTTCCTCTCCAGACTGTGTCCCTTAAATTGTTTTAACATTTCAATTGTAAAATCATTTCTCTAATTCTCCCCCCCCCCCAAATTCATCTATTGCTTTGAAAACATAATGTGAACTTTAATTTTCTTTCACCAATGGTGCCATATGACCCCCCAAATTCATCTATTGCTTTGAAAACATAATGTGAACGTTAATTTTCTTTCACCAATGGTGCCATATGTCTCCTGCAATGGCGTAGCTAAGGTTAGTGCCACCGGGGCTGGTGAAGTTTTTCTCCCCCCCCCCTCCCCAACTTTTCTCCACGGGAAAAAAAAAACTCTGCAGATGTCAAAAAAATGCTGCCCCTCAATACAAGGACAAGATTGCCTCCCGGGGCGAACCGTCTCTTCTGCCCTCCTACCTACGCCACTAGTCATTGATTTGTAATTCATCTTCTTAATCTAATTAAGCGCCTAAGGTAAAAGAAACAACAATAGAAAAAACAATAAAGGATGTCTAGGTGCCTAGACCCAGTCGGCGAAACGGTATTTATTCTTGTAAAATTTGGTCATACTTAGTCTTTCTAAGAAAAAGGTAGACTTATATTTTAAAGATTTGTTATACTTCCGCTCAGAGTTCATTATGACGTAAGTACGTTTTTGTGATGCTATGCGCCAGCGCAGCGGCCCGGCAACTATTTGCTGATAGTTCTGGCACCTTTGAATATATAAAAAGAAACCTAGAGATTTTATCAATCGAATAATTTTCTTATTGAGAAAAATATTAACTCCTATTCATTTTGTACAAAGAAGGTGGACTAGATTTGTATTCATAGAATCCAGGGTTAAAAAAAGATGGGATCTTAGGCATACCCCAGGGCTAAAAAAAGATGGACCTTAGGCATACCTCCAGGGCTAAAAAAAGATGGACCTTAAGCATACCCCAGGGCTAAAAAAAGATGGACCTTAGGCATACCTCCAGGGCTAAAAAAAGATGGGACCTTAGGCCTTAGGCATACTCCAGGGCTAAAAAAAGATGGACCTTAGGCATACCTCTAGGGTGCCAAAACTGGGAGAGGTATGTAGGGCGTTGGTGCCAGATTGAGAGCTGAAACTGGTTGCCACTGTGCCTACTTTTGGTGTTTATAAATGCACTGCCCCCCCCTTTTTTTCCCCCCCTTTGATCAAACTCTATGAAATAAACACTGCACCCCCAGTTTATCAAGACGCAACCCAGTGTGTCAAACCGCACCATAGTGTGTCAACACGCACCATAGTGTGTCAACACGCACCATAGTGTGTCAACACGCACCATAGTGTGTCAACACGCACCATAGTGTGTCAACACGCACCATAGTGTGTAGAAACACATATTTTTTTCAAAAATGCTTTACAAACTCCACAAATAAATGTCAATGTTTTGGCTGGTGTTTTGCAAACTGTCTTCTAAGGCAGTATTCGCCATATTTCCCCATCTTCCTTCTCCTCATTCCCTGTCATTCCTCGTTCTTCCCCGACTTTCCCACTCATCCAAAGATCAAGGATGTCCGAAATGCGTCAATAAATTTACACAATTTTTTCTAAAATCCCCCCCCACCCTCCTATTTGTTTTCTCTACCCCCCCCCCCCAAATTTGTATCTTCCCATGTCAACTGGTCATCCAACCTATCATGTACTTTTACTTAATGGATATCTTGTTTGTTTCCTCAACCCCCCCCCCCATTTTTCCGCTCGCCCAGGACCGACACGATGTAAGATAACTCACTCTCCTGGCGTGCACCGTTAATGGTAAGCCAAGCCATTCTTTGCCGAGATAGGAGTCAGCGTCCAGGGAATCCCATCAAGATTAGCCCGCGGGCTCCTGACAGCGCTTATCTCCAACAGGTACACACCTCTACTTCATTCTCCCCCCAGCTTGATACACCGCTGGTATTTTTAATGAGCATTATTTAAACGCCAACATTTCTCCACGATTGTTATTTTTAAAACCTATCCTTTTTGCATTGTCTCGAGCAGTGGTTCTCAAAATGTTTTATTTACATAAATTAACTTGATAAGTTTAATATCTCCATTCCTTAACCCAACGGCCTTCCCCAATATTTTATGCATCAGTTCCCGTTGGATGTTTTTGTGACCTTTCCTTATCGGAAGACTTTGGCTGACTTAGTCGTAGAGTTGTAGAAATGAGACGCCGCTGACAGGTGGAACTCATCCCCAGTAACTGGGCCCTTGATAAGCCTTTAACGATTACAGATATCTGCCTTTTGTCAGAAGAAAAACGTTCTGTACTACTTAAATGCACAATTCTCATTTACAAACTTTGCTTGGAAATCAGAAACTGGTTTGTAAAGGGATGAAATCAGAAACTGGTTTGTAAAGGGATGAAATCAGAAACTGGTTTGTAAAGGGATGAAATCAGAAACTGGTTTGTAAAGGGATGAAATCAGAAACTGGTTTGTAAAGGGATGAAATCAGAAACTGGTTTGTAAGGTGATGAAATCAGAAACTGGTTTGTAAAGTGATGCGTTCAGAAATTGTTTTGTAAAGTGATGAATTCACTAAACATTTTCAAACAGAAGTATGGAATAAGCACAAGAAAAGAAAGAAAATAATAAGGAAAAAAACCAGACTAAAATGAGTTTAAAAGAGAAGATAAATGCATCGGATGTGATAATAAAGAATAAGAAAAACTTAAGAAATTTTAAAGGCGTAACTCTATGACATCGATTGTCCTAAACGTCAGTGCAGTTAGTTGTATTTAAAAAAGAAAGACTCTTCAAGTCTCCGAGTCAATGTAGCTGCTGTTTCGAGTGTCAACAAACAGATCTTGTGAGTGCGTCCAAGTCTTATGGAGAACAGCGCTGAGTTGCTGCTTGTCACAAGTGTAACATTCACTGATTCTCAAGTGCTTAGAGTGAATACGCCACGGGTTTTATTCTTAAATCCTCATTCGAACTTTCTCGTAAGATTATGTTATTCAATTTCCGCCTAGTATCGTAGAATTGAAGACTGGTTTTAAGAATAATTTGATGCCTCTGGTATCGTTTTTCCCCCCTCACTAATAATAGAAATCTGAAGTAACGGAAGAACGACTTGCAGCATCCTCTCTTTTATTATTATTATTAATTTTGTTTAATGTTTGGCATTTGGAGGGTGGGGGGGGGGGTTGCTGCGCGAATTTAGAATTGAGCTAATCAACTGAACATTATAACATGAAAAACAGCATCGACCCTAATTTTAGTTCGATGCCCTGGAGCTAAATAATAAGATTTAACAATGATCTTTTTAAGCGATCATGGAGCCTCGTTGAGAACCGCCGACTTCAAGATAGGCCCCTTCCGATGATTTGTGCCCCCCCCCCCTCCCCCTCTATCCCCATCAACCACACACAGCCAAAGCTGTCCAGATCTGTTTAGAATTATGCCCTTAACCCTAAATCAGCTTTTCTACAACCTTCTTCAAACAATGCGGCGATGAATGTTTTCATAGATGACAGTGTTCATCTTAAAGGCAGTGAATGTTTTCATAGATGACAGTGTTCATCTTAAAGGCAGTGAATGTTTTCATAGATGACAGTGTTCATCTTAAAGGCAATGAATGTTTTCATAGATGACAGTGTTCATCTTAAAGGCAGTGAATGTTTTCATAGATGACAGTGTTCATCTTAAAGGCAGTGAATGTTTTCATAGATGACAGTGTTCATCTTAAAGGCAATGAATGTTTTCATAGATGACAGTGTTCATCTTAAAGGCAGTGAATGTTTTCATAGATGAATAGATGACAGTGTTCATCTTAAAGGCAGTGAATGTTTTCATAGATGGCAGTGTTCATCTTAAAGGCAGTGAATGTTTTCATAGATGACAGTGTTCATCTTAAAGGCAGTGAATGTTTTCATAGATGACAGTGTTCATCTTAAAGACAGTGAATGTTTTCATAGATGACAGTGTTCATCTTAAAGGCAGTGAATGTTTTAATAGATGACAGTGTTCATCTTAAAGTCAGTGAATGTTTTCATAGATGACAGTGTTCATCTTAAAGGCAGTGAATGTTTTCATAGATGACAGTGTTCATCTTAAAGGCAGTGAATGTTTTCATAGATGAATAGATGGCAGTGTTCATCTTAAAGGTTGTGAATGTTTTCATAGATGACAGTGTTCATCTTAAAGGCAGTGAATGTTTTCATAGATGACAGTGTTCATCTTAAAGGCAGTGAATGTTTTCATAGATGACATTGTTCATCTTAAAGGCAATGAATGTTTTCATAGATGACAGTGTTCATCTTAAAGGCTGTGAATGTTTTCATTGATGACAGTGTTCATCTTAAAGGCAGTGAATGTTTTCATCTATGACATTGTTCATCTTAAAGGCAATGCATGTTTTCATAGATGACAGTGTTCATCTTAAAGGCAATGAATGTTTTTATAGATGACATTGTTCATCTTAAAGGCAATAAATGTTTTCATAGATGACATTGTTCATCTTAAAGGCGATGAATGTTTTCATAGATGACAGTGTTCATCTTAAGGTGATGAATGTTTTCATCGATGACATTGTTCATCTTAAAGGTGATGAATGTTTTCATAGATGACAGTGTTCATCTTAAAGGTGATGAATGTTTTCATAGATGACAGTGTTCATCTTAAAGGTGATGAATGTTTTCATAGATGACAGTGTTCATCTTAAAGGCAATGAATGTTTTCATAGATGACAGTGTTCATCTTAAAGGTGATGAATGTTTTCATAGATGACAGTGTTCATCTTAAAGGTGACGAATGTTTTCATACATGACAGTGTTCATCTTAAAGGTGATGAATGTTTTCATAGATGACAAGGTTCATCTTAAAGGCGATGAATGTTTTCATAGATGACATTGTTCATCTTAAAGGTGATGAATGTTTTCATAGATGACAGTGTTCATCTTAAAGGTGATGAATGTTTTCATAGATGACAGTGTTCATCTTAAAGGTGATGAATGTTTTTATAGATGACAGTGTTCATCTTAAAGGTGATGAATGTTTTCATAGATGACAGTGTTCATCTTAAAGGTGATGAATGTTTTCATAGATGACAGTGTTCATCTTAAAGGTGATGAATGTTTTCATAGATGACAGTGTTCATCTTAAGGGTGATGAATGTTTTCATAGATGACAAGGTTCATCTTAAAGGCGATGAATGTTTTCATAGATGACAGTGTTCATCATAAAGGCAATGAATGTATCTTGCCCATTATCCTATTTTTTAAATTGATGTATCTGATATCAGAAATAACGACAGACAAGTTATCCGTGCTATGGTGTTTCAGATAAGTGTGCCACACCACTTGTGTCGCACTACCTGTGCCACAGTACGTGTGTCGCACTACCTGTGCCGCTGTACGTGTGTCGCACTAACTGTTCCGCAGTACTTGAGTCGCACAACCCGCGCCGCAGATATGTTGGATGCCCTCTCTACCTGTGCCGCACTACCTGTGCCGCGGACACTCCCCCCCCCTAAACCCTTTACCAGTGTCCCAGACAAGTGTACCACACTACCGGCTGTCCTTAATCTGTGGCAAAGTTCCATTTTGAAGTAAACCTCTTAGCGGTGAGCTAACGAAGGGCATTCGGTGAAACCTGCATTGAAAGGTGGCCAGGATGTACACTTATCTGGCATCGTACGTTAGCTTCACACAATACTCGTTTGTACAGCTTTTCTCAACGTCTGATTTTAGTTTGTTTTTTTCGAAAGCTGATGCATGTGAACTGTTTTACTTTTATGAAATAGAATCCAGGGGCATATTCACATCTAGGGGCATATTCACTTCTAGGGTCATCCTCACATCTAGGGGCATATTCACGTCTAGGGTCACCATCACATCTAGGGGCATATTTACGTCTAGGGTCATCCTCACATCTAGGGGCATATTCACGTCTAGGGTCATACTCACATCTAGGGGCATACTCACGTCTAAGGTCATACTCACATCTAGGGGCATATTCACATCTAGGGTCATCCTCACATCTAGGGGCATACTCACGTCTAAGGTCATAATCACATCTAGGGGCATAGTCATGTCTAGGGTCATACTCACATCTAGGGGCATACTCACGTCTAAGGTCTACTCACATCTAGGGGCATATTCACATCTAGGGGCATATTCATGTCTAGGGTCATACTCACATCTAGGGGCACACTCACGTCTAAGGTCATATTCACATCTCGGGGCATAATCACATCTAGGGGCATAATAAATTCTAGGGACATACTCACGTATAAGATCATACTCACATCTAGGGGCATATTCACGTTTAAGGTCATACTCACATCTAGGGTCATATTCACGCCTTGGGTCATACTCACATCTAGGGGCATACTCACGTCTAAAGTCATACTCACATATAGGGGCACATTCACATCTAGGGGCATAGTCATGTGTAGGGTCATACTCACATATAGGGGCATACTCACGTCTAAGGTCATACTCACATCTAGGGGCATATTCATGTCTAGGGTCATACTCACATCTAGGGGCATACTCACGTCTAAGGTCATACTCACATCTAGGGGCATAATCACATCTAGGGTCATATTCACATCTAGGGCATATTCACGTCTAAGGTCATACTCACATTTAGGGTCATATTCACGCCTTGGGTCATACTCACATCTAAGGTCATATTCACATCTAGGGGCATAATCACATCTAGGGGCATATTAACATCTAGGTACATACTCACGTATAAGATCATACTCACATATAGGGTCATATTCACATCTAGGGGCATATTCACGTCTAAGGTCATACTCACGTCTAGGGTCATATTCACGCCTTGGATCATACTCACGTCTAAGGTCATATTCACATCTAGGGGCATAATCACATCTAGGGGCATATTAACATCTAGGGACATACTCACGTATAAGATCATACTCACATCTAGGGGAATATTCGCGTCTAGGGTTATACTCACATCTACGGTCATATTCATATCTAGGGGCATATTCACGTCTAAGGTCATACTCACATCTAGGGTCATATTCACGCCTTGGGTCATACTCACGTCTAAGGTCATATTCACATCTAGGGGCATAATCACATCTAGGGGCATATTAACATCTAGGGACATACTCACGTATAAGATCATACTCACATCTAGGGGCATATTCACGTTTAAGGTCATACTCACATCTAGGGTCATATTCACGCCTTGGGTCATACTCACGTCTAAGGTCATATTCACATATAGGGGCATACTCACATTTAGGGGCATATTCACATCTAAGGGCATATTGACATCTAGAGGCATATTCACATCTAGGGGCATATTCAACGACACCGGAGCAATTGTTTCTTTTAGAGTGTAAGCTGTATTCTTAGGAGCAGCCAATAGCTTTATGACGGTTTTGTAGTACTTATTATGACAAATTATTACAAGTTGTGTATGACATTTCACACCAGTCGTAGGATTCTGGTTAGCTACACGTGGCCGAGAGATAAGGTGATAATAATTTTTTTATTATTATTTTTTTTCCAAGCCTAGACTACCTTTATTTCTAATGCTTTCCTACTTTTCAAACTTAAAGCGAAAAATTAAAACATGTTAGTTTACATTTATTTTTTGTCTTTATTAATAGAAAGCAACACATATTTAAACAACAACAACGTAATTGTCAAAGAAATCAAAGAAAACTTTCAAGAATACAAAAAAAAAAACATCCAAGACAACAAAAAAGTCTAAGACAAGAACAGAAACATGCAAGACAACAACAAAAACATCAACAAAGACAACAAACACCACCAATCATCTCAAAAGATTTCTGTGACAAACGGCGATGGCGGCCACAGGCGTGTGCGGCCGGGGGGGGGGGTGTGGGGGGGCCTGGGGGTTAGCTTTGCNTGTTCATGTGGCGACGGAAAGAATGGCCCAAGAAACAAACAATCAAAGTTAATTGCTTTAAAAACAGAAGGCTAAGTGGAGGCAAGAGGCTTCAATCCTGGCACAGACCTGATCCGTAGGCGTTTTTTGCCCGGCCCACATTTCTTAGTGGAAGTCACGTCCTGGGTCACGTGGCGGTATTGAACGCGAGATGAAAAGAATCGCCAGAATCAGGATTAAGGCATACTTTTCCAACTCTTTTAATCTTTTCTACCCAGTCTTTTAAAACCAAAAAAAAAAAAAAAAAACAACAAAAAAACAAAAACAAAAACGAAAAAAACAATTCAGTTGAGGCTGAACGTTTTAATTTCCCTCGAGAATCTCGCTATATTTTATTTACATCTCTTCTCAACTTATTGATACAGTGCTGTAACTCATGTCTTGGGCACGGTAAGGGCATGCCGTCTTTGTTTGAGGACCTTTATTAAAGATGGTGACGTGCTTAATGTGTCCCTTGCACAGGATGCGAAGTTAAAATAATGTCGACAACATGGGTCATTAGTCCCCAAGTAATCATATCCACAACGAACGCCTTCATATCCCAAGGAAACAACTCCATATCCAAAGCGAACGCCTTCATATCCCAAGGCGAATGATTTCATATCCCAAGGGATCGCTTTCAGATTCCAAGGGAACGCTTTCATATTCCAAGGCGAATGACTTCATATCCCAAGGGATCGCTTTCATATTCCAAGGGATCGCCTTCATATTCCAAGGGAACGCTTTCATATCCCAATGTAAATGACTTCATATCCCAAGGGAACGCTTTCATGTCCCAAGGGAACGCTTTCATATCCCAAGGGAATGCTTTCATATCCCAATGTAAATGACTTAATATCCCAAGGGAACGCTTTCATATTCCAAGGGAACGCCTTCATATCCCAATGTGAGTGACTTCATATCCCAAGGGAGCGCTTTCATATTCCAAGGGATCTTCTTCATATCCCAATCTGAATGCCTTCATATCCCAAGGGAGCGCTTTCATATCCCACTAACAAAACTGGTCAAACCTGTGTGTATTCTTTGTTTATAATGTAATAAATCGACTACATGGTTTGTATACTGAGGTTTGTATCTTAACAAAATAAAGTTGCATCAAAATGATTTTTGTTTCAAAACTGAAACTTATGAATTTTTATATATACATATTTTTTTTAAACCGCGAAATAGCAGTCCGTTGATTTACTCAAGACACTACACCGCTTACTTGAGTCTAGTTGGAATCATTCTGTCCATTGATGACACAACGAGTGACACCAGGCATTTGGCATGTACGAGTCTTTCCGGAACGTATATTTTATTCAACGAAACAGTAGAGAACAGTAGAGAACAGAAGAGAACAGTAGAGAACAGTAGAGAACAGTAGAGAACAGAAGAGAGCAGTAGAGAACAGTAGAGAACAGTAGAGAACAGAAGAGAGCAGTAGAGAACAGTAGAGAACAGTAGAGAACAGTAGAGAACAGTAGAGAACAGAAGAGAGCAGTAGAGAACAGTAGAGAACAGTAGAGAACAGAAGAGAGCAGTAGAGAACAGTAGAGAACAGTAGAGAACAGTAGAGAACAGTAGAGAACAGTAGAGAACAGTAGAAAACAGTAGAGAACAGAAGAGAGCAGTAGAGAACAGTAGAGAACAGTAGAGAACAGAAGAGAGCAGTAGAGAACAGTAGAGAACAGTAGAGAACAGAAGAGAACAGTAGAGAACAGTAGAGAACAGTAGAGAACAGTAGAGAACAGTAGAGAACAGAAGAGAACAGTAGAGAACAGAAGAGAACAGTAGAGAACAGTAGAGAACAGTAGAGAACAGTAGAGAACAGTAGAGAACAGAAGAGAACAGTAGAGAACAGTAGAGAACAGTAGAGAACAGTAGAGAACAGTAGAGAACAGTAGAGAACAGAAGAGAACAGTAGAGAACAGTAGAGAACAGAAGAGAACAGTAGAGAACAGAAGAGAACAGTAGAGAACAGTAGAGAACAGTAGAGAACAGTAGAGAACAGTAGAGAACAGAAGAGAACAGTAGAGAACAGTAGAGAACAGTAGAGAACAGTAGAGAACAGTAGAGAACAGTAGAGAACAGTAGAGAACAGTAGAGAACAGTAGAGAACAGTATGTTTAAGCTTGAATCAAAAGACAGGATAATAAGATGGGAACGTCTCTGTGGTCTCTGCCGGAAAAACAAAACGTGAATGGTCTCAAGTACACTTGAATGTTAGTTACAGTTGCACTACTTTAAGTGGCAAGTCTGCGGTCAACTGACTGTGTGTTTGTTGAACGATTGGACTCGACTCTCCTTACTTACTTCATATTGGCTGAACAAAATTCAGATCGTCTATGCCTCATAGCCCTATTTGAATAATTTGCATACAATCGTTGATCTATAACCATACTTATAAGCATCATTAAAAGAAACACCTATCTGATCCATGCGACCTTTCTTAATGATGTAAACTAACCCCCCCCCCCCCGATCCGCTGAGTACACACAACGTACGCACACCCTTGCGTCAGTGAATGGCTTAGTTTGAGGAATAGTTGAGTCCTCTACCGTCCAAGTAGTGATCAAATGAGACCGTACTCTCCAATGACCGGATCGAATCAAATGACGGAAGCCGTCCCGGGTGACTTGTAGTTAAACACACCACGCGCCGCGTATCAACCTCCAAATAAGAAAATCGAACTGATCCAGACAGGGGCGGAATCATAGTAAAAAAAAAAATATAATTGGGTCTCTACTAAAATAGTGCCACCTACTTTTGTTCCATTTATGTTTCCGAGTCGACGCCGGGTGCGTTCACAACACCCCCCCCCTCTCCCTTTCCCTTAGTGTCGACGCATTCTCCAATGTATTGTGACCAACCGGTGAATGCCAATTAGCGGACGGAATAATTACGCTCCTGTGGTCCGGGAGGGGGGGGGAGGGGGACGCTGTTTACACCAATATGGCCTCGCGTCACTCGCAGAGACGCCCCTGTGGCAAAAAGAGTTTTTAAGTTTCTGGAGATGAAAGAGACGTTCTGTGGGAATCGGTCAACCTTGCTCTTTCGGTGCAGTACCTGGGTCTTCGCCTTATGCCGATATCAATGGTGTCGATTAAGGAATCAATAAAAAGACCAGATTCAGTCTGTCACATTATTGATTAATTCCTTGATACAAAAAAAAAATTTCATGCTACCTATTCTTTATAGGCCAAGGTTAGGCAGTATGACAAAGTCCTTGTGTTAAAGCATTATGTCTACCCATTCTTTATAGCCCAAGGTTAGGCAGTATGACAAAGTCCTTGTGTTAAAGCAATATGTCTACCTATTCTTTATAGCCCATGGTTAGGCAGTATGACAAAGTCCTTGTGTTAAAGCATTATGTCTACCTATTCTTTATAGCCCAAGGTTAAGCAGTATGACAAAGTCCTTGTGTTAAAGCATTATGTCTACCTATTCTTTATAGGCCAAGGTTAGGCAGTATGACAAAGTCCTTGTGTTAAAGCATTATTTCTACCTATTCTTTATAGGCCAAGGTTAGGCAGTATGACAAAGTCCTTTGTTAAAGCATTATGTCTACCTATTCTTTATAGCCCAAGGTTAGGCAGTATGACAAAGTCCTGGTGTTAAAGCATTATGTCTACCTATTCTTTATAGCCCAAGGTTAAGCAGTATGACAAAGTCCTTGTGTTAAAGCATTATGTCTACCTATTCTTTATATCCCAAGGTTAGGCAGTATGACAAAGTCCTTGTGTTAAAGCATTATGTCTACCTATTCTTTATAGCCCAAGGTTAAGCAGTATGACAAAGTCCTGGTGTTAAAAGCATTATGTCTACCTATTCTTTATAGGCCAAGGTTAGGCAGTATGACAAAGTCCTTGTGTTAAAGCATTATGTCTACCTATTCTTTATAGGCCAAGGTTAGGCAGTATGACAAAGTCCTTGTGTTAAAGCATTATGTCTACTATTCTTTATAGCCCAAGGTTAGGCAGTATGACAAAGTCCTTGTGTTAAATCATTTTGTCTACCTATTCTTTATAGCCCAAGGTTAAGCAGTATGACAAAGTCCTTGTGTTAAAGCATTATGTCTACCTATTCTTTATAGCCCAAGGTTAGGCAGTATGACAAAGTCCTTGTGTTAAAGCATTATGTCTACCTATTCTTTATAGCCCAAGGTTAAGCAGTATGACAAAGTCCTTGTGTTAAATCATTTTGTCTACCTATTCTTTATAGGCCAAGGTTAGGCAGTATGACAAAGTCCTTGTGTTAAAGCATTATGTCTACCTATTCTTTATAGCCCAAGGTTAAGCAGTATGACAAAGTCCTTGTGTTAAAGCATTATGTCTACCTATTCTTTATAGGCCAAGGTTAGGCAGTATGACAAAGTCCTTGTGTTAAAGCATTATGTCTACCTATTCTTTATATCCCAAGGTTAGGCAGTATGACAAAGTCCTTGTGTTAAATCATTTTGTCTACCTATTCTTTATAGCCCAAGGTTAGGCAGTATGACAAAGTCCTTGTGTTAAAGCATTATGTCTACCTATTCTTTATAGCCCAAGGTTAAGTGTATGACAAAGTCCTTGTGTTAAAGCATTGTTTCTACCTATTCTTTATAGGCCAAGGTTGGGCAGTATGACAAAGTCCTTGTGTTAAAGCATTGTTTCTACCTATTCTTTATAGGCCAAGGTTAGGCAGTATGACAAAGTCCTTGTGTTAAAGCATTATGTCTACCTATTCTTTATAGGCCAAGGTTAGGCAGTATGACAAAGTCCTTGTGTTAAAGCATTAT
>CAXITT010000786.1:283892-298610 GCA_964033795.1 Lymnaea stagnalis
TTTTTTTTTATTACTGTACACCTTCATAAAAACTGGAAGTATACCTGGCAAAGTTTAATCCAATGCCGACGTAATGAAAACAATTTTTTTTTTAAACTATGGACACCATACCGTTATTTTTTATTTTGTTTTTGGCTTGGGAGGGGGTGGTTGAAAAAAGAGGGGGGGGGGACATTTTACGTTACAGCAGGGTATTCAAATTTTAGAGTCTAGTCTCCAAAAGGTTGCACCAACCTGTAGGATTTGGAATACGCCCTGAGCAAAAATTTTGGCGTGAAAGTAGTTGACATTTCTTGAGAAGCAAGAAGGTTAAGACAATAAGAAAGTCGACTCTGGTCTGGGGGGGTCTGTGGTAAACGGTGGGGCAGAAGGGCGGGGCCAGGGAGAGTTTATTGTGTTAGATAAAACAATGCAGACCGCGGGGAGGTTCCATTGTTAAAGAACACGACGCCGTTGATTGGTCCACTTTCGAAACAATTTTCGTCTTTGGGCTCTAAATAGTATGTTATTGAAATAGTTCAACACTTCAATAGGTGTGTCCCGTTATGAAGTCGGAAAAATAGAATGTCATTGGATTAGTTCAACATTTCAATAGGTGTGTCCCGTTATGAAGTCGGAAAAGAATTTGATGTTAAATGAAATCAGTGTTTTAAATAAGATCAGAAACTGAAAAGGATAAAACTTCAAAGTAGCATCAGAACGTGCCATTCAGAATACATCGGATGTCAATGTAACACATGGAAGAACCGGTAACTGGAACCGTCAAATGGGGCGTTACTTTCCGGATCGCTCATCTGCATTCGGAAGTTGGGGCAAATTAATCAATAACCAGAATCGCACAAACGTCACACAAGCATCACACAAACATCTCAAAACATTCCACAAATATCACACAACATTACGCAAGCATCACATAAACTTCACACAACATCACACAAACTTCACACCACATCAGAAAAAAAAATCACACAAGCATCACACAACATTACATAAGCATTCCAAAAATATAACACAAGTGTAATACAACATAACACATGCATCACACAAGCATCACAAAAACATCACACAAGCATCACAAAAACATGACACAAGCATCATGCTAGCATCACACAAGCACCACGCATGAACACTAGGAACTATTCTAAATATTAAACCCATCAAAGAGTTGTTGTTTTCTTAACGTATCCGGAAATTTGATCGAAAGAAATTTCGTCGACGGTAAATTGGTCGACGGTAATATGATCGAACGGAAATTTGGTCGAATCTTTTTTTCCGTTCGCACGTTGAAATATTCGTCAAATTTCTTTTTGAACGCACTATACTATTTAGTAAAACAAAATAATTTCCGTTCGATCAAATTACCGTCGATCAATTTACCGTCGACGAAATTTATTTCGATCAAATTTCCGGTAACCGTTTTCTTTAAACCCTTCAATACGAATTGTTATGAAAACATAACTGGCTCGAATCTGGCGTGATCAACTATGAAAAACTTCGATAAACAAATTCAACACGGGATCTTGCATAACAATTTCACAAACTTTGTTATTGTCAAAACAAATTAAAAAAATGTTATCCACAGATGCTTCCTTTGAACACAAGCCTTAAACAATCTCATTTGTTTGCCACATCTTCCGGGCCTGTGGCGAGCCACACATGACGAGATGTGGGGAATTATTATCATAACTGTTGCCTTTGAGAGACCCTGTATGGTTTTTTTTTTTTTATTAAATCCTAGGGCAAGAGGAAAAAAAAAGTGGGATTAAAGGAAACCGGAACCTGCTTCAGATCATGTTTTTAAAAAATCTCTCTTATCTCATATTATATATTACGCTTGTGGTGTGGCTGCTTCCATGTCCGGATAGCGGGCAAAAATAATTCCCGGTAACTACGCTAATTTTTTTTTTGTGTGTTTATTTTGTTTGCTTTTTTAAATAACTCTACTGCGTAATATTTTCTTATCTTTTCGGAACATGAAATCATCTTAATTTAAGTGTGGTGTAAAAAAAATATTCGGTTTTAAAAGTCGATGGGACATCAGAATATTTAATATAGTTCATGGGCGTTAAAAAAAAAGTGTGCAGTGACGTTCATGGAGGCAAAGGGATTCGCGAAAATTGGGATTCTTAAAAATGTGTGCTACTTGAGTTCATGTTTTGTCAAGTATCTTTAGTAGATGGGGAAGTTCACGTCTTGCTGTCGCCAATGTTTGGAGAGCTATATCCATTTCCTAATAGCGTGTAAAACATAATTCCCGATAACTACGCTAAATCTTGTTTTATTTTTTATTATCCACAGCAAAGATTTACAAAAAATAAATATTTTAAATGAAAACGGGTAATGGCTTATACGTGAACGGTGGAAAAATGTTCATGAAAGAATGGTTTCTTAATCTTTGTATAATCTTACATCAGTACTCGCGTCATCCAAATAATCTTGACATGTTAACCAGCCATAGTTTTAGAGCTCCCCGGATAAACAGTGTACCTTTATAGCCGGTTATAACACAGAGGACATAAAAGAAGAGATGGAACTTGACTGACCAATATATTATATCTAACTTAGGTCTCCTGACGTGTAACAAACGATCATGACGTGCACGTGGGCAATTGGTGACGTTTTGAACCTGTGAATTCGGAAACGAGTTTTAAAACAAACAAACAAACAAAAACACACATGAAAAAATCCAGTCAAATATAGCCAACAAAATAAACAAATTCAACAATGCAATTCAACAATGCCATTCAAGTTTTTCTTTGAATGAAAAAAAATTGTTAAAAAAAAAAAAATGGTGCAATGCGTTGGACGTTAACAAGCAAATGACAAAACACAGACAAGACACAGACAAGACACAGACATACAATATAAGCCCCCCCCCCCGGGGGGGTGTCTAAAACAAGAATGCCGTGGGGGGAGGAAGTGGTGTGCGGGAATGTTTCTGATCGCCAATAAAGTCAAGTGAAAAGAACTGACCCGGGCCCACGTAGATGGACATGCCAAAATATGCACAAAATGAGCGTGCGCACGCTGTTAGGGAACCTTTTCAGCGGAGACGGCCTCCAGGGAAGGTCTTCCTGTGGCCAAAGTCTATTGTCAAAACTTCTACGTGTACGACATTGAGAAATGCTCCCCCCCCCTTTTTTTTCCCCCCAGTGTAAGACGTCCTTTTTACCTCATGGGCGCAGATGCGACCCCCTTCCCCCATCCCCCATGTCAGACGCCCTTCTGATCCTGTGGGCGCTCCCTCTTATAAAGCGTGGTCCGGAACAACTTAGATACGTTAACATAACGGGATGAGACTTGGAAAAGTTGGGATGCGAGATGGTCTTAGGGGACGTTCCAAAAAAGGTTGAAGGCCCGCTCAGAACTCTCATTTATTGATAGAAAGAGCCGTGATTGAGCTGTTGCTCTTTAAAAGGGCCAGGAAGGCTGGCTGGCGACGGGTCTGTGTTCCACGTTATTGAGAGAGATGGATGGCGCGTGAGGAGTCAGTGACACGGTACAATGGTGGGGTGTAACGTTACGCGAGATAACATTGGCCCCCCTGTTTGATACCAAGGTCAAGGCTTGACTTGTTCTCGGGCGGGGGTTGGAATGCGTAAATCCAGAATGATCCGCCGAAATACGCGCACCGCTGAAAAGAAAAGAGAAAAAGCTTTGAAAATATTTATATTTTTTTTCTTCTTTTTTAGTTTTATGAATTTGAGATACCAACATGAAGCGTCAGTTCCCTCAGTCAAATTAGCTCCAAATTTGGGTCAAATTTTTTGTATGAACGCACTATTTTGTGTTGGTTTCTTTTTTTCTTTTTGTGTGGAAAAAAAATGAGAATTTGATACGAAAATCGCATCAAATGTATGAACGAACATTAGAAAAGGAATTGGATCGTCTGAAAAATGAGTTTTAATTTAAGCCGGACATTGCATGAAAGTAAATGGATACCAAGTATCATGTCCATAGTTTCTCTAGAATTCTTTACAGGTTCGGAAAAGTCCTGAGTAATTTCAGTTGAGTTTGTTGGTCACTTGTTTCTGTTCTATGAAAAATGTTGATTGCCGACACTTCAGTTGTTTTGTTTTTGTTTTTGTTTTCAAATAATCCCCTTTCTTGTGCTGCTTACCTCCTACAATATAGCACTGTGCTACCTCCTACAATGTAACATGTGTTACTTCCTACATTCTTGCATTGTCTTACTTCCTACAATGTAGCATTGTGCTACCTTCTATAATGAAGCATTGTGCTACTTCCTACAATGTAGCATTGTGTTACCTCCTACAATGCAGCATCGTGTTACCTCCTACAATGTAGCATTGTCTTACTTCTTACAATATAGCATTGTGTTACTGTCTACAATGCAGCATTGTTACCTCCTAAAGTATATCATTGTGTTACTTCCTACAATGTAGCATTGTGTTACTTCCTACAATGTAGCATTTTGTTACGTCCCACAATGTAGCATTGTGTTACTTCCTACAATGTAGCATTGTGTTACTTCCTGCAATGTAGCATTGTGTTACGTCCCACACTGTAGCATTGAGTTACTTTATACAATGTAGCATTGTGTTACTTCCTACAATGTAGCATTGTGTTATTTTCTTATGTGGGCAAACGTTATTTAAAATATTCGTAAGCTTTCATCCGCGGGTACAGTTTCAATAGTAGTTATGTTAGGTCGTAGGTCGGTGGATACTAAGTTCATTCAATGTCAGGTCATAGGTCATTGGATAATACGTTCAATTAGTGTCAGGTCATAGGTCAGTGGATACAAGTTCCATCCATTTTAGGTCAAAGGTTAGTGGATACTCTTTAGATAACAATGCAGACCAGGATACTTACAACATGTAGCTGACAGTTTCAATGGATGGTCATAACACTAGAACTTTGGAGTATCAAAATATTTCAAAGGTTACCTGACATAAAAAGTAAGATTATTATGACCAGATTATTATGACCAGTTTATTATGACCAGATTATTATGGCCAGATTATTATGACCAGATTATTATGGCCAGATTATTATGGCCAGATTATTATGGCCAGATTATTATGACCAGATTATTATGACCAGATTATTATGACCAGATTATTATGACCAGATTATTGTGACCAGATTATTGTGACCAGGTTAAAAAGACCAGACTATTGTATATGAAATGCAATGATTTGCATGCCTTATGGAAGTGTCTTTCTGGCTTTCCTCGGTTATTTTACTGAGTAGTGTTACAGCCATGGTAAATTGTCTCTAGTGACAACGTAAATGATACGATCAAGTGCAAGAACCAGTATTACAAGCAACTAATCTATCAAGTCAGTGCATACGATCAAATGACAAGAACCAGTTATGCAAGCAACTAATCTATCAAGTCAGTGCATACGATCAAATGCAAGAACAAGCTGTGGAAGCAACTAATTATCAATTCAGTGCATACGATCAATGCAAGAACCAGCTATGCAAGCAACTAATCTATCAAGTCAGCGCATACGATCAAATGCAAGAACAAGCTGTGGAAGAAACTAATTATCAATTCAGTGCACATGATCAAATGCAAGAACCAGCTATGCAAGCAACTAATCTATCAAGTCAGTGCATACGATCAAGTGCAAGACCCAGTATTACAAGCAACTAATCTATCAAGTCAGTGCACACGATCAAATGCAAGAACCAGCTATGCAAGCAACTAATCTATCAAGTCAGTGCATACGATTAAATGCAAGAACCAGTTATGCAAGCAACTAATCTATCAAGTCAGTGCATACGATCAAATGCAAGAACCAGTTATGCAAGCAACTAATCTATCAAGTCAGTGCATACGATCAAATGCAAGAACCAGTTATGCAAGCAACTAATCTATCAAGTCAGTGCATATGATCAAATGACAAGAACCAGTTATGCAAGCAACTAATCTATCCAGTCAGTGCATACGATCAAATGCAAGAACCAGCTGTGGAAGAAACTAATCATCAATTCAGTGCATACGATCAAATGCAAGAACCAGATATGCAAGCAACTAATCTATCAAGTCTGCGCATACGATCAAATGCAAGAACCAGATATGCAAGCAACTAATCTATCAAGTCAGTGCATATGATCAAATGACAAGAACCAGTTATGCAAGCAACTAATCTATCCAGTCAGTGCATACGATCAAATGCAAGAACCAGCTGTGGAAGAAACTAATCATCAATTCAGTGCATACGATCAAATGCAAGAACCAGATATGCAAGCAACTAATCTATCAAGTCTGCGCATACGATCAAATGCAAGAACCAGATATGCAAGCAACTAATCTATCAAGTCAGTGCACATGATCAAATGCAAGAACCAGCTATGCAAGCAACTAATCTATCAAGTCAGTGCATACGATCAAGTGCAAGACCCAGTATTACAAGCAACTAATCTATCAAGTCAGTGCACACGATCAAATGCAAGAACCAGCTATGCAAGCAACTAATCTATCAAGTCAGTACATACGATCAAATGCAAGAACCAGTTATGCAAGCAACTAATCTATCAAGTCAGTGCATACGATCAAATGCAAGAACCAGTTATGCAAGCAACTAATCTATCAAGTCAGTTCATACGATCAAATGCAAGAACCAGTTATGCAAGCAACTAATCTATCAAGTCAGTGCATATGATCAAATGACAAGAACCAGTTATGCAAGCAACTAATCTATCAAGTCAGTGCATACGATAAAATGCAAGAACCAGCTGTGGAAGCAACTAATTATCAATTCAGTGCATACGATCAATGCAAGAACCAGCTATTCAAGCAACTAATCTATCAAGTCAGTGCAAACGATCAAATGCAAGAACCAGATATGCAAGCAACTAATCTATCAAGTCAGTGCACATGATCAAATGCAAGAACCAGCTATGCAAGCAACTAATCTATCAAGTCAGTGCATACGATCAAGTGCAAGACCCAGTATTACAAGCAACTAATCTATCAAGTCAGTGCATACGATCAAATGCAAGAAGCAGCTATGCAAGCAACTAATCTATCAAGTCAGTACATATGATCAAATGACAAGAAACAGTTATGCAAGCAACTAATCTATCAAGTCAGTGCATACGATCAAATGCAAGAACCAGCTGTGGAAGCAACTAATTATCAATTCAGTGCATACGATCAAATGCAAGAACCAGCTATGCAAGCAACTAATCTATCAAGTCAGTGCATACGATCAAATGCAAGAACCAGATATGCAAGCAACTAATCTATCAAGTCAGTGCATACGATCAAGTGCAAGACCCAGTATTACAAGCAACTAATCTATCAAGTCAGTGCACACGATCAAATGCAAGAACCAGCTATGCAAGCAACTAATCTATCAAGTCAGTACATACGATCAAATGCAAGAACCAGTTATGCAAGCAACTAATCTATCAAGTCAGTGCAAACGATCAAATGCAAGAACCAGTTATGCAAGCAACTAATCTATCAAGTCAGTTCATACGATCAAATGCAAGAACCAGATATGCAAGCAACTAAATGCAAATATACTTGCACCAATTCTTTTTGAAAGATCTCAACAAACACACGTGCCTTTCCCTCCTCTTCCTCACCTCCTCTCTCCCTCCCACTTTCTTTCTTAATCTTCCTTCCACCTCTCTATGTTCACATCAATGTCCTGGTTGTATGGTCCATGCCACACTCACCAATGTACATATTATGCATCATTCAGTCCAGTGTCCTCTCTCGTTTCTTTACCCAATCTTGTCACAATTCAAAACCCTTGAAAAGATTCGTTCGATTGCCCATGAAAGATCGATGCTTCACGTCTGCAGCACATCATCACAAATTAATGACCTAAATGGGTTAATTCTCCTACAGCGACGCAAGATTTATTCTCCGAGTCACACGGGAGAAAAACTGTGTGAGAAGACAAATCAGGGGGGGGGGGGAAGAAAGAAGTCTTATTTATGTTTTTTTTTAGGAATTTTATTATTTTCTTAATTCTTTTCAAATCTGGTTCTTTAAATAATTCAGTTAAATAGCTTCCTTATTCAAGAACTCGAAGTTTTTTTTTTTTTTTTTTAGAACTCGGAGTTTTTTTTTTTTTTTTTTTTTTGGTGTGTTTAATTCGCTTTTGTGTTTATGGCAAAATCTTCGGACGGCTGATTAAACCCCTTTAAGTCAACCTATTGAGCTGAAACTTGGCACATAGACTCTTTGCCGATGACAACAAATTTTTTTTCTTCAAATTTTCAGCCCCAAAAGCAACCCCCAATAATCAGTTTTACCTGTTATTCTAATGGAACATGGGGGAAATATGATGACACTGTTTTCACGAAATAAAATTTCCGATATCTGCGCTAAATTAGATTCTTAAAAAAAAAAGAATAGCAAAGTTTAAACAAAAACCGTAGGCAAAGAGCCTAAAAAAAACTGTGGTAATGTCTTTGGGAATATTGTACAAAGCTAGTAATTTAATTCTGAGCGTAAAATTTTACATCCTTGGAAGATTTCGGTGAGAGGTTGAAGTCAGGAAGTCAAGCTATTATGAAATTCATGAATATGCATGACTTCTACGCGATCGGTTTGAGCTAACTGATGGAAGCACCGCCACCTTGTGTGGGACTTGCGATATGTTTCTGAAGTTCATTAACCATCTGGTCTTATGGGAATGTAACATTATTGTCGAGGCCGCAGACTACATTACAATGCATAAATGAAGAAAGAAAGATGGTCTCTGACGAATAAACCCACAGTCTCTGACGAATTAACCCAAAGTCACTGATGAATTAACCCATAGTCTCTGATGAATAAACCCACAGTCTCTGATAAATTAACCCACAGTCACTGATGAGTTAACCCATAGTCTCTGATGAATTAACCCGTAGTCTCTGATGAATTAACCCATAGTCTCTGATGAATTAACCCGTAGTCTCTGATGAATTAACCCATAGTCTCCGATGAATTAACCCATAGTCTCTGATGAATTAACCCATAGTCTCTGATGAATTAACCCATAGTCTCTGATGAATTAACCCACAGTCCCTTCTCCTTGAAACCGATGAAGGCTAATCATATTTCTTATCTCAGTGTTATCAATAAATGATTCCTTTTCTGCGCATACATTCATTAATACAGATGGTTAGGTTATTTTAATTGTTATCCTCGGTCGATTAACTCGTGGTGCAATGACGTCAAGTCTCCCAAAGACACAATCAAATATAAGACCGGCCATAAATTGCCTTTATTTTATAGATAACTGACTGGGTCAAAGTGACCTCACGCGCCAGGTTCCTGTTAAGTTGTAGATTATGTGAGTCAGCAGCAGCTGTAAAGGCGTGGAGGTAAAATGAATTTTTTTTTAAAATTTGTGAATTTAAAAAAAACAACAACGGTGTTTGTGTTACAGCGCTAAGTTGTTTTTTTACAAAGGTAGATGTGTGGAGATGGTGGTGTGTATGTGTGGAGATGGTGGTGTGGATGTGTGGAGATGGTGGTGTGGATGTGTGGAGATGGTGGTGTGGATGTGTGGAGATGGTGGTGTGGATGTGTGGAGATGGTGGTGTGGATGTGTGGAGATGGTGGTGTGGAAGTGTGGAGATGGTGGTGTGGAAGTTGTTAATGTGGTAAGAGAGAACGTGTGAGAGATCGTGCTGTTGAATTAATAGGCCACGCGGTAGAGATGGTGTTGTAACATTGGTTAATATAATGGTGGAAAAATTGGTGCTGAGTAAGGAACCACGGCGATCTCGCTCCTTTGGTAGACTGATAGGCACTTCAACCAAGTCCTGAAATGCTGCGGCACACACACTCTAAAGGGAAATGGCAAATGACTGCGCCACACTTCAACCAAGTCCTAAAATGCTGCGGCACACACACACTAAAGGGAAATGGCAAATGACTACGCCACACTTCAACCGAGTACTAAAATGCTGCGGCACACACACACTATAGGGAAATACCAAATGACAGCGCCAGACTTCAACCAAGTACTAAAATGTTGCGGCACACTTTAACCAAGTAACACAATGTTGTGACACACTATGACGAAAGGCCAAATTACTGCGCCACACTTCACGAAGTACTGTAATTTCGCGGCACAATTAAACTAACTGCTAAAATATTGCGGTGCACTTTAACAAAATTTTAAATTACTACGACACACTTTAAGTACTGAAATGCTGCGACATCGGTGCTATAATTGGTGCTATCATTGGTGCTATAATTGGTGCTATCATTCGTGCTATCATTGGTGCTAGCATTGGTGCTATCATTGGTGCTATCATTGGTGCTATCATTGGTGCTATCATTGGTGCTATCATTGGTGCTATCATTGGTGTTATCATTGGTGCTATCATTGGTGCTATCATTCGTGCTATCATTGGTGCTATCATTGGTGCTATCATTGGTGCTATCATTGGTGCTTTCATGGGTGCTATCATTGGTGCTATCATTGGTGCTATCATTGATGCTATCATTGGTGCTATCATTGGTGCTATCATTGGTGATATCATTGGTGTTATCATTGGTGCTATCATTGGTGCCATCATTGATGCCATCATTGGGTCCATCATTGGTGCCATCTTTGGTGCTATCATTGGTGCCATCATTGGTGCCATCACTGGTACCATCATTTGTGCTATCATTGTCATCACTATTTTTATTTTCATCACCGCTGTTGGTAATTAGTATTCTTTGAATGTCGTACATGTATTTATTTATTTTAAATTACCTCCTCTCATTCTTTCCACCCAAGACATTTCACTTTTTATTTAAGTGTTTACAATTTCGACCATAAAAACAAATAAAAAATCTTTAACTCAGAAATAAAAGAAGCCGTTTCTTCACTTCTTATAAAGGGTGAAATTTAAATTTCAGTTTTAAGACGTCACCATCTCTCAGCAAACCCATCAAGGGGAAAATCTGTGCAGTAGAGTAGACACGATGCAGAAATAAGCGTGCGGTCGGTTAGATAAGAAAAATACGATTGCCGTTGAATGCCATGTGCCAGATAAGTCATCTCAACCTTCAACCAGTCACCGCTGTTAATCGAGTCAACGTAAGCAAATACAGTACGTTAAGGCAATGAGCATACGGTAATCGAGACTTAGAGAATCCATCATAGGGTAATCCAGGCCAAGGTAATCCTGTCTGAGGTACTCTTGACTAAGGTAATCTAGACTTTTGGAATTCAGAAAAGGGTAATCCAGAGTTGGAAAATTTAAACTAGGGTAATGCAGACTAAGGTAATCCAGACTAAGGTAATTCAGACAAATGTAATCCAGACTAAGGTGATCCAGACAAAGATAATGCAGACTAAGGTAATCCAGACTAAGGTAATTCCGATTAAGCTAATCTAGACAAAGTTAATCCTGACTAAGGTAATTCAGACTTAAGTGATCAAGAAACAAGTACGCTAGAGATTACTATTCACGATTCGTCTAGTCCACTTAAGTGTTTTCAAATCTCAATGGATGATGGCAAATGTAATTAAGACAGGACAACGACCAAATGTAATTATCTGGTTTCGACTGAAGCCGAAGCTTAACGAGACTTTCGACCAACTCCGAAACCGAAACTATGCCCAAAATGATCTTAGGGCAACTTTCAGCGCCGAAACCAAAAGCCGAAATCCGGTTGGCCATTATTTAATTCCTAGGTAAGTCTGGACTAGGTAAGCAAGACTCGATCTTACCCACATTCTGGTATTCGTTTTTTTTCCCAGGTCACCTAGACTTCAGGTATTCCACATTCAGTTACCCTAGCCTCTGTGATTCCGTCTGCAGTCTTGAGAAATTCCTCTCCAGCCGCCTGTTCAACAACATCAGCTATTTTGCTAAATGAGCCATGTTTCTGTGAGAGTAATGCTGAGGCTAGACGTTCTCATCTTTAAAATTACACGAAATGAACCATTAAAATGTGGCCGCACCTCAAAATGCACCCAACTATAAGCAAAAAGCAAAAAACTGTTTCTGAACACATAACACGAGATCATTGAACCTAATTAAAAATATGGTCGCTATCAGGTGCGTTAATGTATGGCAGGCAGAGACCAGACACTCTCAAAACCAAGAGGTGTTTCAACAAAATGCTCTCTCAATTAGCTCTCGTGACGTCATGAAGACACATGGGCTTGGATTAAAATGCCAGAGACGAACTTGAAAAAATAAATGTGGCATTCCCCGACTCTCTGCCCGTGTCTTACGATGCTTCTCAAACAGGACACAGTCTGGGGCCAATTTTATTATTTTAAAAAAATATTTTGTTCACATCTCAATTACATTCTTCGTATCACAAATAGATGTTGCTTTATCTGTGTCGATAATAGATGGTGCTTTCTTTCGATGCATTCTAAATTATTGCTTTTTGGAACCGAGGATCCCTTGTGTACAAAGGATCCCTTATGTACCCAGTACAATTTGTGGGCAACGGAGCCAATTTGTACCGATGAACCCCTTTAGTACCGAGTGCCCTTGTGTGCCGAGGAATGACATGAAGCCCGTAACTCTGTTAAGTTAAATTAAATATAAAACATAAAATTCCAAATTCTACACTTTTTAAAAAATTTTTCAGAGAAAAGAAACAATATCTAAAAAGACATTTTGTATTTGAAAGGTGAAATGTATTCATAGCAACCTTATGAGCTTGTTTTTCACTCCTGTACTATCGTCTGACATTTCAAAATGCGCCACTGAGGTACTTCCAGAAACTCAATCTAACATTTCTTGTTCCCCGTTTTATTTAATCTCCCCCCACTCCCCTACCACCCCCCAGGTCAAGTTTTAAACAAAAAATTATATATATTTTTTTTCCCGCCTCCCTTTGATTTGATTTGCGCATTCTTTGACATTTGTTTGTTAGAAAATTCGGTGCCGGTGTTAATAAGAAACACCATTTTGTAGAACATCCTGTGGAGGCGACGCCACGAACCCACACCTCACCGTCAAGCGCAATCATCCAGCATAAGTCAATACACTTTATGTCACAACTGCAGCTCGTTGTTTTGATCACTTCGCATTTTATCCACACGGTGCGCACCTGTCGACCAGAATCACGTGACCAGATTTTGAGAATGTTCATTTTGTACCTAGATTGTAACACCTGAAGCAGCATCCAGGGCGCGGTTAAAATTTAAAAAAATGTTGACATAATTATGCCGCAGACGGTACAGACAAATGATGGCCCAGCATTACAGTAGGCGGCCCAGAACTTTAGTAGGCGGCACATCATTACAGTTGACGGCCCAGAACTTTAGTAGGCGGCACATCATTACAGTTGACGGCCCAGAATTTTAGTAGGCGGCCGAGCATTACAGTAGGCGGCACATCATTACAGTAGACGGCCCAGAACTTCAGTAGGCGGCCCATCATTACAGTAGACGGCCCAGAACTTTAGTAGGCGGCCCAGCATTACAGTAGGCGGCACATCATTACAGTAGACGGCCCAGCAGTACAGTAGACACAGTAGGCGGCCCAGAACTGTAGTAGGCGGCCCAGCATTACAGTAGGCGGCACATCATTACAGTAGACGGCCCAGAATTACAGTAGACGGCCCAGAATTACAGTAGGCGGCACATCATTACAGTAGGCGGCCCAGCATTACAGTAGGCGGCACATCATTACAGTAGGCGGCCCAGAATTACAGTAGACCGTCCAGAATTACAGTAGGCGGCACATCATTACAGTAGGCGGCCCAGCATTACAGTAGGCGGCCCAGCATTACAGTAGGCGCACATCATTACAGTTGACGGCCCAGAATTTTAGTAGGCGGCCCAGCATTACAGTAGGCGGCACATCATTACAGTTGACGGCCCAGAATTACAGTAGACCGTCCCGAATTACAGTAGACAGTCCAGAGTTACAGTAGACCGTCCAGAATTACAGTAGACAGTCCAGAATTATAGTAGACTTCACTTCTTAGGGGCGGAGCGTCCCTGGCGTGCCGCTTCGCGGCCCGATTGGAATAAAGACCACTGGGGGAGTGGTTGACGGCCGATTTGGTTGGCGGGGTGGTGCGCTGGGGAGGACCATATGAGCCTACAAGGGTTCGGTGTCCGCTGATTTTCTTAAGTTAGTTAGTTAGTTAGTAGACTTCACATCATTACAGTAGACGGCCCAGCAATACAGTAAACGGGCAAGCATTTTAAGACATGATTATCTATTTTAATACTTGACTGATTCGTTGGAATGGAGCTTTAAAAATATTTATTTTGGAATAAGACGGAACAGTTTAAATGAACTTTAAAATAAAAGCTTGATTTACTCTCATTACTCCCATCACTCCAAATACTCCCAATACTCTCATTACTTCCATCACTCCAAATACTCCCAATACTCTCATTACTCCCATCACTCAAAATACTCCCAAATACTCTCATTACTCCCATCACTCAAAATACTCCCAATACTCTCGTTACTCCCATCACTCCAAATACTCCCAATAATCTCATTACTCCCATACTCAAAATACTCCCAATACTCTCATTACTCCCATCACTCCAAATACTCCCAATAATCTCATTACTCCCATACTCAAAATACTCCCAATACTCTTACTCCCATCACTCCAAATACTCCCAATACTCTCATTACTCCCATCACTCCAAATACTCCCAATATTCTCATTTCTCCCATCACTCCAAATACTCCCAATACTCTCATTACTCACATCACTCAAAATACTCCCAATACTCTCATTACTCACATCACTACAAATACTCCCAATACTCTCATTACTCACATCACTACAAATACTCCCAA
>CAXITT010000786.1:305545-337484 GCA_964033795.1 Lymnaea stagnalis
GTTCGATCATATTGCCGTCGACCAATTTACCGTCGATGAAATTTCTTTCGATCAAATTTCCGGATACGATATATATATATATATATATATATATATATATATATATATATATATATATATATTCCTTGTGAGACTCCGGGTCACTGACGCTGACTCCCACAGAGAGGACGAATTCAGCATTAAAATATTTAGCCGTAATGTAGGCGATGAAAGTCATTTGGTCAACATATACCTATATATCCCTGTTATTTCCTTTTGTTTCTTTTGTTCATAAAACTGTTCATGTTTGCTCCTATACGTTCATATTGATTACTCTATTTTCAAATAGCTTCTTTTCAGTTCACATTTTTTTCCCTATTGATTCCAATATGTTTGTACTGATTCCTGTACTTTCCTGTAATTTCATATTGGCTACTTTTTATTCATATTGGCTCTCATATTTTTTTTTCTCTTCTTGTACGGCTTGTTCTTGGAGTCGTGGCTAGCCTTCTTTAACCCCCCCCCCCCGGGGCCCCCCAACCCCGTTCAGTTTTTCATAACTACTCGACATTATTTTTATTCATATTGGCTCTCATATTTTTTTTTCTCTTCTTGTACGGCTTGTTCTTGGAGTCGTTGCTAGCCTTCTTTAACCCCCCCCCCCCGGGGACCCCCAACCCAGTTCAGTTTTTCATAACTACTCGACATTCTGACAGTCGCTGGGTTCCGTTTTCTCAATTTAATGGTATCTAAACTTAATTGTACATTTGTGTCGTCATTGATGACCAGACATGTGTTATTTCCGTGAACTGTCGTGCACGTGGTCACCTCGCTCTGGTGCGAGTTTCCGCACTGAAGACCCCATCATCACGGAAAGGTGTGCGCACGTGTAAAAGTAAATGGTGCGTTGTGCATGGAGTGGCCCTTTGCTGCTTGGGTTTCTATGTGCACACGGTGAAGAACGCGTGATCAGCTTGGACTCCACATTGGACAACAGGTTGTCTGAGAGCAGCAGGTTGTCTGCTAGCAGCAAGTTGTCTGCCATTAGCTGGTTATCTGCCAGCAGCAAGTTGTCTGCCATTAGCTGGTTATCTGCCAGCAGCAGGTTGTCTGCCAGCAGCAGGTTTTCTGCCAGTTGCTGGTTGTCTGCCAGTAGCTGGTTGTTTGCTAGTTGCTGGTTGTCTGCCAGTTGCTGGTTGTCTGATGGTAGCTGGTTGTCTGCCAATACCAGTAGCAGGTTGTCTGCCAGTAAGTTTCCCTTGTAATATAACAAACTGTACATACTTTCCCTTGCAATATACCAAACTGTAACTAGTTTTCCTTGTAATATAACAAACTTTACCCATTTTCCCTTGCAATATAACAAACTGTACCTTGCCCCCCGCCCCCCTTTTTTGCAATATAACAAATGGCTCCAAATCTCTTCCTTTCCAATGTTTTTATATGTCACAGCTGCCTACCAGCTGACATGTTTGAGGCAACAACTTCCAATGCTTGCGATATGTCATGCACCATCTTCTCCCCGTCACATCTCGATAAAAACCAATGTCTGAGCCCTGGCCACGATTGAAGCCTCTATTTTATCTGTAGCCGCCCCCCCCCCCGCCCCAGAAACTTGAGCGCCTTCCCAACTTTGGTGTTTGAAACTCTTTATAATATAAGCTGCGGTAACCTCCAGTCGATACACACTTATGCTTTCGCTCTCCTGCTGTTACTGATACATACATTTACATGGGATAACACAACTATGTGGCCCAGTGGATACGCTCTGGAAAAGCCTGGTCCCGGATTTGTGAAGCATGGGGAGAGGAAATCAAGTATGAGTTTGTATTAAGCGTAAATTTCAATTTACCAGCTTCCGATAAGTTCAATGAACAACCAATAGGTATACATTTTTTTTTTTGGATGATCGATTTATTATTTACGTCATGACTAGAGGAGTGGTTCCTAAATGTGTTGTTTCGTAGCCGTATATGGGCAAGAAAAGTGAAATACTGATCTTTTACTCGCGCTCTCCCCCCCTCTCTATTTCTCTCTCTCTCTCTCTCCATATATATATTATAATATATATATACTACTTCTACAATAATCGTTTGTACAGCATTAGGGTAGATCCGAGGCGTATCTCGACAACCTACTCCCAAAGGAACTCTAAAAATTGCGCTAACAAACACACACGTAATTGATTTAGAGTTACATAAAAGTATTAAAAGACAAAATTGCCCCCCCCCCCCNCCGTAGGTACGCCACCGGCTTTTATTAATATTGTCCATGCTCCAGAATTAAATTTAACTGACCCTTGGCCTGACGGAAGGTCAACGTGACATTGGAAAGGCGAGGTACCGGGTATTTTCTTTCAAAAACTAAAAAAAAAAAACAAAAAAAAAAAACCACCAAACCCTTGCCTAGCTCAAATATTTTATTTTGATTCACCAGGCAAACTGTACACAAAAGCTGTACACACAGACTGTACACACAAACTGTACACACAAGTTGCACACACAAGCTGTATACACAAGCTATACACATAAGCTGTACACACAAGCTGTACACACAAACAAACACAATGAAAACAATCTTGAATACAGCATTAACATAAAGCTTTTCGATAGTTTTTTATTTTGAAATCCTAGGGCTCCTTTATTCAAAGAAAACAATTTTTTTTTGGAAAGCCATCTAAATTTGAAGTTTTAAATGCTGAAAGCACTTCCATGAAATATTCAGCGTGAATTCTGTGCGCGTTCATCGTAAGAGACATTTCAAACGGACGCATTCATTAACAATTCAGAACACACAGAGACATATTCAACACAAAACTCGGTGTTGACAAATTTGACACGGTTTTTTCAACACTTTCAGACTGGCTTGTGTTGAAGCCACACTAACTTGAACATTTCTAAAATCCGAGAAACTGAACACATTCACATATACTTAAAAATAGTTGTTTGTTTGATTGTTGCTATTCTGGTTTTGTTGTTGTAATGATGAAGGCATTTGCCGAAACGTTTACTTATGTATTATGTACAACTAGAATAAATGACCCGATATTATCGGGATACTAATTGAAGGTCCATTGCGATAATTTCTATCTGCTATTGCAAAAACTCATCACAATTCCTAACTTTGAAAAGAAGTATCTTTGCAATTATATTTAAGCTTCAAACATCATTAAGTTTTGAGAAATAATGATCTGCTATATATTATACGCCTACCCTATGCCCCTTCACGCCCCTAAATTACTTTTCTCCATTTAAACATCACCTTAAATTACACTGTCTAAATAATCACTACTTATATCACTTTTGTCACTAAAGAAGTTAATTTAGGGACGATTTTTACGCTAGGGAAATAATTTAGATTTACCCCTTTTTGTGCCCTTGATGTACAATTTTTTCTCCCTAAAATAATGAAAATAAACATAATAATATGATATAAATATTTCGTATTAAAGGAATTTTATATATTGATATCTTCATTAAAAATGTAAACACACTTTTGCCTTGTTTTTTAAAAATTAATCATGATCAGAAAATTGTAAAACAAACAATTCTTTGGTCAAAAGAATATCCCCGCAACCGTTTATCACGCCTTTAACAGACTTGAGTGTCTTTTTAAAAAAAATTAAATTGTTAATCTCATAACTATACACTCCTCTTGACTTCTTGCAAAGTAAAAACAAAACAATTTTTTCATTTTTTGGAAGTAAATATTAACCCATCTCTATTTTTCAAAATTAGTTTTTAAAGTGTGTAAAGTAATTGGGTTTTGATATTCGTGGGTATACTTATATAAATGTACCCACTATTTGTTAGCGCCATTTATTTTCTTATTTGGTCAACATATGTTTATTTATAAAAAGAGAATGTAACATCTCTTTTATCACAAATTTAATACCATAGGATTTAAATGTATTGTCATCAACGTAAAAATGTAAACATCCCTTTTCCTACCTCCGATATGTATTTAACCAAGAAGTTTAATTATTTATCGAATTCATTCCTTTATTTTGAGACGTATCTTGTGATGCCTGGGACAAAATGAACATTCCCATATTTGTAAAAGGAGAATGTAACATCTCTGTTTTCTCAAATGAAATACCATAGGATTTAAATATATTGTCATCCACGTAAAAATTTACACATCATATTTCCTACTCCCGATATGAATGTACCAAAGAAGGTTAATTATTTATTAAATTCATTCCTTTATTTTGAGACGTAATTTGTGCTGCCTGGGGCAAAGTGACCAACCCCTCCCCCCACCTATAGTTAAATAAAATTAGAAAATCTTCCATCGGATTGTAGTCCCTTCCATTCCCTAACTAACATACTTTGCACTTCATATGGTTCGTTCTTATTTGTATGAGGTATAAGTGGATTAGTGAATGCTATTTGGCTCTGGAGTTGCGCTGCACTGATTGACTTAAGCGGAATTTCCTTATTAGAAGTATATTTAAAGGTTAAGTTTTTATTGCGTTATAAATTTAATAAAAGTATATTTTTGGAATTAAAAAATTAAACCTTATCAAATTTTAAAAACACAAAGCTAAAATTTGTGTGTGTTTTGTTAACAATTTAAAAAGCAATCAATTAAATTTAGTAATATTACTTTTAAGAAGGGGGAAATACTTTATAAGTTTTGTAACGCGCGGTTATGAAATCAAAGATACTTAAAAGTTTTGGCCAACATTGGCGATTCGCGCTATGACGTCATTTGCGTGTTTATTAAGAAGAAGTTAATTTTATTTTATTTCGCAATATTAAAAACGCACTAAAATATGCACTAAAAACAACTATTAATTGGGTTTGCCCTTATTTAGGTTGGGGGGGGGGGGGGTGGGGTAGGGCGGGGGGGGGTGGGTGGGTTGGGGGGGGGTGGTGGTGTGGGGGGGGGGGGGTGGGTCTAAGTGCTGACAAATGTCAAACAGTTGGCGCGAGCAATGTTGTGCAGAGAACTGTAACAATAATCACTTGCAGTAACCGGCCGCACGCCCTCGGAGTTATAGGGACCACCCAGTGGTTGTGGTGACCTTTTAATATAAGAGCCCCCGCTGACGACATCAATTGCAGTGCTTCCGGTGACAGGCGAGCTGCGCACCCTTGACTCAAGTTTGTTAAGCGCGACTGTGATAACATTATGAAAGCGACTGGTGTTCACAGTTGACACTGGACACTATTTGGAAGTGATAGAAGTTAACACGTCACAGGGGATAGTATTTGGAAGCGATATGTGTTAGCATATCACATTATACCACACTAGGCAGGGAGATGAGCTAAAGGGTTGCATCAGACAACTATTATACATTGTTGAACCGAAAAACAGTTTGACACGGTTTCAGAAATCTGGTCTAAACTAGATTTTACAGTGAAGATTAAATTGATGGTGTCATTTTTATTATCAAGTTTCGTTGACGCATTTACCTGAAGTAGAGACCGACCGAATTTCGGCTTCGGTTTCAGCGCCGAAAGTGGCCATTTTATCACTTTCCGCCAAGTTTCGTTTTCGGACGAAACTGAAAATTAACTTTCGGCTTATTTTCGGTTTTGGCCGAAAGAGAAAAGTTAACTTTCGTTTTTTTCGGTTTTGGCCGAAATTGACTTAGACTTTCGGCCATCAGGCCGAAAGTGACTGAGGTTTTCAGTCATCTAATACTCAGCGAAAGCAATATTTAACGACAAACTAAGCGACATTTAAGGAGAACCTAACCGATCTTTAAGAATAAATTAAGCAGTCTTTAAGAACAAACTTAACGATCTTTAAAAACAAATAAAGTGATCTTTAAAAACAAATAAATCGATCTTTAAGAGCAACTAAGTGATATTTAAGAACAAAATCAATGATCTTTAAGAACAAACTAAGTGATCGTTAAGAACCAGCTAAACGATTTTTAATAACAAACTAAAAGATATATAAAAACGAACAAAGTGATCTTTAAGAACAAACTGAATGATCTTTAAGAACAACTAAGCGATATTTAAGAACAAAATCAATGATCTTTAACAACAAACAAAGAGATCTTTCAGAACAAACTAAACAATCTTTAACAACAAGATATCATATTAGATGTTATTTATTAATATTCACGATTATCTCATTTTTTATAAAAAAGAATGTAAATATGTATACTTCCCCCCCCCCCCATCATTTTCGATGTATGCAGAATGTATGCGGGAACGAATTTCAAAATATCTAAATATTACATTTTCGGCTTCGGCTGAAAGTCATTTTTAACTTTCGGCCTTTTTTCGGTTTCGGCCGAAATCAGAAATTCACTTCCGGTCGGTCTCTAATCTGAAGATTTGAATGTTCTACATGTGGATGTCAGTACAGATGAGAACTAATGTTGTCACTGACAATGAACACACTGTCAATGAGGGGCGACAAGTCAACACATGTCAATGCAGGAAAAACCCCGACAGGCAGGTCTACACGGTGTTAATGAATTTTTAAACTCCTGACTGCAATTCCAATATTCCCGAATTAACCCCTCTGTCAAAATCACCCCCTTCCCCCTCAACCCCTTTACCACGCAACCCCCTTCCCCACACAAACACCCCCCTCCCCCCGGGGGAAAAAAAATTATTCTTTTTTTAAAACCACCACATTGCCAGATGATGACTTTGCAATATTTGAGTTGCATTTCCACGCGTCCATTATCCAGGTCAGTCCCGTTGGACATCTCACCGTCCGAACAGATTAACGTTAAATATATCGGCCCCCCGCCCCTCAAACGTGTGGAAACCTTGTTATGCGCGGGCGTCCAGATTTGAGTTCTTCCAATCGCCATACGGCACTCGTCTGGAGATGAACTCTCGCCTTAAGGGCGCCCTGAGATGGCCCTCGGCTCTACAACTGTCTCAACAATGGCCGTTGAACAGCCACGCGTCCGTGAAATGACGACATTAAAGAAAAGGAAAAAAAAAAAAGAAAGAAGTCTATTACTTGAAAAAAAAGAAAAAAAATGTACATTCCCATCTCACGTGTCACATCCGTTGATTCATCAATAGAAACGTTTAAGACAGATTCGAAAATTTAGAGGTTAACGAAACTCAACTGAAATATGTTGTTCTAGAGAATTTCTAAAATGTTTTGAGTTGAACATTGTGTCGACCTCAAAATATATTCAGTGAATAAAAAGTGATGCCATCACCACACGCTAGAGTCAAGGGAAGAATTTAAAGACAACTTCAGAGAAAAACTTGATTTCCCATTTCATCTCCCTATTTGCAGAAAGTACGAAAATTGTGTTTTACTACGTTTAATGGAGACTATTTATTTCTAAGCAATCGCCGTTCCTATGCGTTCCGGGGGGGGGGGGGGGGGGGGGGGGGGGAAAGGGGGAAGGGGGGATTCGAGCCCTCATTGTAAAAACCGAATACTGGTTGGCCGAAAAGAATCAAAACCGTGTTAATATTGAGATGGAGTTGTGTGCCCATTTTAATCTCTGGTGACCGCCACACCCAGTCCACTCAAAACTCAAAATAAATTAACCCCCAGCCGATCTACAATTTCAGAAGTACATAGCCAGCCTCTCTCATGTCATCTTATAGACTTTTAAAATCGTTCTAAATATTAAGAATGCCACTACTGCACTGACCTTTTTAAAAAATGTATTAATAAATTAAATTATCCTTGGTGGAAAGTCACAACAGGGATGTTAACTTGTCGTCTGAGGTCAACTGTTGCTGCTCTATCTTAGCTAATGCGATCGTACTCTGATGACTGATGATGCTAGTGATTGTCGAGTAGCTAGACCTCCTCGAAGTAAAAATAGACTCTTGTAATAGTATGCCTTCTCGTAATTATGAACAAGCATTAAGCCGGTAAAAAATGGCATTATTGTCTGCTACGTCAGTGGGGGGGGGGGGTAGCAGCATTAACATGGCCCAAAATAAAGCAAACAATGTAACGTCTGATGGTAACAGGCGAATCTAAAAATAAACCAGTATTGTCCCATTTTTTTACTATCTGTCCAGCCTAATGATTTGACTTTTTCAGAACTCGACGTCATTCAATGGCGACGGGGGAAAGTAGACTTGGAATGAGAGAATCGGCGAGATTATCCGCTATTATTAGTCCTCCAAACGACCTTCATCTAACGACCTCTAACCTTTCAAAATTGGACTTAATTATTGTGACCCTACTTTTTCTGATCTTACGACTGCGTCAAAAGGTCGGATATGATGTCTACGACCTACCGATTTTTGACCTATCCATTCTGACCTTACGATTCTGACCCTGCTACTCTGACCTTACGACACAAAATCTGAAACTCATAAATGAAAAATTCAACCACCGCGTTCCTCTTAAGCATGAAACCTGTTGCATTGCACCATACACATGAAGACATGTTTCCTCTTATGGGCACGCCACTCCGGTTGGTAAACACTGGAGTTAGTTCTCTTACAAGACACTATAAAAGGGAGGCTGAGGTGCTGGTTTTTTCAAAATAAAGGTCCAACGGAAATGAGATTGAGTGATCGAATGTGCCAGAAACCCAAAAGATGTTTAATTTAATGACCCTGATAATGAAAAAAAAAGGGGGGAGGGGGTGTTAAAACAGAATCAGCCGACTTGTCCTTACACGAAGACAGGGGCACATAACCACGTTATGGTGTTTTCCATTAAGAACCCTTTCTTTAAAAAATCTCAGATGGGGGATAAGAGAATCGATGAAAAATCCCATACATGGAGATGTAGATGAGCACAAGGAGGTGTAGATGAGCACACTGAGTTGTAGATGAGCACACTGAGCTGTAGATGAGCACACTGAGTTGTAGATGAGCACACTGAGCTGTAGATGAGCACACTGAGTTGTAGATGAGCCACTGAGTTGTAGATGAGCATACTGAGCTGTAGATGAGCACACTGAGTTGTAGATGAGCCACTGAGTTGTAGATGAGCACACTGAGTTGTAGATGAGCACACTGAGTTGTAGATGAGCCACTGAGTTGTAGACGAGCACACTGAGTTGTAGATGAGCACACTGAGTTGTATATGAGCACACTGAGTTGTAGATGAGCCACTGAGTTGTAGATGAGCACACTGAGTTGTAGATGAGCACACTGAGTTGTAGATGAGCCACTGGGTTGTAGATGAGCACACTGATTTGTAGATGAGCACACTGAGTTGTAGATGAGCACACTGAGTTGTAGATGAGCCACTGGGTTGTAGATGAGCACACTGATTTGTAGATGAGCACACTGAGTTGTAGATGAGCACACTGAGTTGTATATGAGCACACTGAGTTGTAGATGAGCACACTGAGCTGTAGATGAGCACACTGAGTTGTAGATGAGCACACTGAGCTGTAGATGAGCACACTGAGTTGTAGATGAGCACACTGAGTTGTAGATAAGCACACTGAGCTGTAGATGAGCACACTGAGTTGTAGATGAGCACACTGAGCTGTACATGAGCACACTGAGTTGTAGATGAGCACACTGAGCTGTAGATGAGCACACTGAGCAGTAGATGAGCACACTGAGTTGTAGATGAGCACACTGAGCTGTAGATGAGTACACTGAGGTGTAGATGAGCACACTGAGTTGTAGATGAGCACACTGAGGTGTAGATGAGCACACTGAGGTGTAGATGAGCACACTGAGCTGTAGATGAGCACACTGAGTTGTAGATGAGCACACTGAGCTGTAGATGAGCACACTGAGCAGTAGATGAGCACACTGAGTTGTAGATGAGCACACTGAGCTGTAGATGAGTACACTGAGTTGTAGATGAGCACACTGAGTTGTAGATGAGCACACTGAGTTGTAGATGAGCCACTGAGTTGTAGATGAGCATACTGAGCTGTAGATGAGCACACTGAGTTGTAGATTAGCCACTGAGTTGTAGATGAGCACACTGAGTTGTAGATGAGCACACTGAGTTGTAGATGAGCACACTGAGCTGTAGATGAGCACACTGAGCTGTAGATGAGCACACTGAGCTGTAGATGAGTACACTGAGTTGTAGATGAGCACACTGAGTTGTAGATGAGCACACTGAGCTGTAGATGAGCACACTGAATTGTAGATGAGTACACTGAGTTGTAGATGAACACACTGAGCTGTAGATGAGCACACTGAGTTGTAGATGAGCACACTGAGTTGTAGATGAGCACACTGAGTTGTAGATGAGCACACTGAGTTGTAGATGAGCACACTGAGCTGTAGATGAGCACACTGAGCTGTAGATGAGCACACTGAGCTGTAGATGAGCACACTGAGTTGTAGATGAGCACACTGAGTTGTAGATGAGTACACTGAGTTGTAGATGAGCACACTGAGTTGTAGATGAGAACACTGAGTTGTAGATGAGCACACTGAGTTGTAGATGAGCACACTGAGGTGTAGATGAGTACGCTGAGTTGTAGATGAGCACACTGAGTTGTAGATGAGCACACTGAGTTGTAGATGAGCACACTGAGTTGTAGATGAGCACACTGAGCTGTAGATGAGAACGGTGAGTTGTAGATGAGCACACTGAGTTGTAGATGAGCACATGGAAACGCCATGAAATCGTTGGTAGAATTCTAACTAAGTAGAAGTCGATTGCCTCCACAAGCAGTGGCAGTATTACCTGCATCACAAGTAGTGGCAGTATTACCTGCATCACAAGTAGTGGCAGTACTACCTGCATCACCAGTAGTTGCAGTATAACATGCATCACAAGTCGAGGCAGTATTACCTGCATCACAAGTAGTGGCAGTATTACATACATCACAAGTAGTGGCAGTATAACATGCATCACAAGTAGTGGCAGTATTACCTGCATCACAAGTAGTGGCAGTATTACCTGCATAACCAGTAGTGGCAGTATTACCTGCATCACAAGTAGTGGCAGTCTTACCTGCATCACAAGTAGTGGAAGTATTACCTGCATAACCAGTAGTGGCAGTATTACCTACATCACAAGTAGTGGCAGTATTACCTGCATCACAAGTAGTGGCAGTATAACATGCATCACAAGTAGTGGCAGTATTACCTGCATAACAAGTAGTGGCAGTATAACATGCATCACAAGAAGTGGCAGTATTACCTGCATCACTAGTAGTGGCAGTATAACATGCATCACAAGTAGTGGCAGTATAACCTGCATCACCAGTAGTGGCAGTACAACATGCATCACAAGTAGTGGTAGTATAACATGCATCACAAGAAGTGGCAGTATTACCTGCATCACAAGTAGTGGCAGTATAACATGCATCACAAGTAGTGGCAAAATTACCTGCATCACAAGAAGTGGCAATATAACATGCATCACAAGTAGTGGCAGTATTACCTGAGTCACAAGTAGTGGCAGTATTACCTGCATCACAAATAGTGGCAGTATAACATGCATCACAAGTAGTGGCAGTATTACCTGCATCACAAGTAGTGGCAGTATAACCTGCATCACAAGTAGTGGCAGTATTACCTGCATCACAAGTAGTGGCAGTATTACCTGCATCACAAGTAGTGGCAGTATTACCTGCATCACAAGTAGTGGCAGTATAACCTGCATCACAAGTAGTGGCAGTATTACCTGCATCACAAGTAGTGGCAGTATTACCTGCATCACAAGTAATGGCAGTATTACCTGCATCACCAGTAATGGCAGTATAACCTGCATCAAAAGTAGTGGCAGTATTACCTGCATCACAAGTAGTGGCAGTATAACCTGCATCACAAGTAGTGGCAGTATAACATGCATCACAAGTAGTTGCAGTATTACCTGCATCATAAGTAGTGACAGTATTACCTGCATCACAAATAGTGGCAGTATAACCTGCATCACAAGTAGTGGCAGTATAACATGCATCACAAGTAGTGGCAGTATTACCTGCATCACAAGTAGTGGCAGTATTACCTGCATCACAAGTAGTGGCAGTATAACCTGCATCACAAGTAGTAGCAGTATAACCTGCATCACAAGTAGTGACAGTATTACATGCATCACAAGTAGTGGCAGTATTACCTGCATCACAAGTAGTTGCAGTATTACCTGCATCACAAGTAGTGGCAGTATTACCTGCATCACAAGTAGTGGCAGTATTACCTGCATCACAAATAGTGGCAGTATTACCTGCATCACAAGTAGTGGCAGTATTACCTGCATCACAAGTAGTGGCAGTATTACCTGCATCACAAGTAGTGGCAGTATTACATGCATTGGCATCTAAGTCAGTGGTGTTTGATCCATCGAGTACCCCGAGAGAGACGGAGAAATAGAGACAAAGAGATAGAGAGAGAGAGACAGACAGACAGAAAGAGACAGAGAAAGAGTATTGAGAGAGAGAGAGACAGGGAGAGAAAGAGAGGGGGGATATAATTTAGTTTTTTTGTTTTCACGAAAAATATTTTGCAGCCAGCTTCTCTTGGTTGTACAGTAATTTAGCTGCGCTAAGACATAAGCTCCAGTAACTTAGCTGCGCTAAGACATAAGCTACAGCAACTTAGCTGCGCTAAGACATAAGCTACAGTAAATTAGCTGCGCTAAGACATTAGCTACAGTAACTTAGCTGCGCTAAGACATAAGCTCCAGTAACTTAGCTGCGCTAAGACATAAGCTCCAGTAACTTAGCTGCGCTAAGACATAAGCTACAGTAAATTAGCTGCGCTAAGACATAAGCTACAGTAACTTAGCTGTGCTAAGACATTAGCTACAGTAACTTAGCTGCGCTAAGACATAAGCTACAGTAAATTAGCTGCGCTAAGACATAAGCTACAGTAACTTAGCTGCGCTAAGACATAAGCTACAGTAACTTAGCTGTGCTAAGACATAAGCTACAGTAACTTAGCTGTGCTAAGACATAAGCTACAGTAACTTAGCTGTGCTAAGACATAAGCTACAGTAACTTAGCTGTGCTAAGACATTAGCTACAGTAACTTAGCTGCGCTAAGACATAAGCTACAGTAAATTAGCTGCCGATTCTGTATTCGATGTCATTGAATCGACTGCTAAGACATTAGCTACAGTAACTTAGCTGCGCTAAGACATAAGCTACAGTAAATTAGCTGCGCTAAGACATAAGCTACAGTAACTTAGCTGTGCTAAGACATAAGCTACAGTAACTTAGCTGCGCTAAGACATAAGCTACAGTAAATTAGCTGCGCTAAGACATAAGCTACAGTAACTTAGCTGTGCTAAGACATAAGCTACAGTAACTTAGCTGTGCTAAGACATAAGCTACAGTAACTTAGCTGTGCTAAGACATAAGCTACAGTAACTTAGCTGTGCTAAGACATTAGCTACAGTAACTTAGCTGCGCTAAGACATAAGCTACAGTAAATTAGCTGCGCTAAGACATAAGCTACAGTAACTTAGCTGCGCTAAGACATAAGCTACAGTAAATTAGCTGCGCTAAGACATAAGCTACAGTAACTTAGCTGTGCTAAGACATAAGCTACAGTAACTTAGCTGTGCTAAGACATAAGCTACAGTAAATTAGCTGTGCTAAGACATAAGCTACAGTAAATTAGCTGTGCTAAGACATAAGCTACAGTAAATTAGCTGCGCTAAGACATAAGCTACAGTAAATTAGCTGTGCTAAGACATAAGCTACAGTAAATTAGCTGCGCTAAGACATAAGCTACAGTAACTTAGCTGTGCTAAGACATAAGCTACAGTAAATTAGCTGCGCTAAGACATAAGCTACAGTAACTTAGCTGCGCTAAGACATTAGCTACAGTAACTTAGCTGCGCTAAGACATAAGCTCCAGTAACTTAGCTGCGCTAAGACATTAGCTACAGTAACTTAGCTGTGCTAAGACATAAGCTACAGTAAATTAGCTGCGCTAAGACATAAGCTACAGTAACTTAGCTGCGCTAAGACATTAGCTACAGTAACTTAGCTGCGCTAAGACATAAGCTACAGTAACTTAGCTGCGCTAAGACATTAGCTACAGTAACTTAGCTGTGCTAAGACATAAGCTACAGTAAATTAGCTGCGCTAAGACATTAGCTACAGTAACTTAGCTGCGCTAAGACATTAGCTACAGTAACTTAGCTGCGCTAAGACATAAGCTACAGTAACTTAGCTGCGCTAAGACATTAGCTACAGTAACTTAGCTGCGCTAAGACATTAGCTACAGTAACTTAGCTGCGCTAAGACACAAGCTACAGTAACTTAGCTGCGCTAAGACATAAGGTACAGTAAATTAGCTGCGCTAAGACATTAGCTACAGTAACTTAGCTGCGCTAAGACATTAGCTACAGTAACTTAGCTGCGCTAAGACATTAGCTACAGTAACTTAGCTGCGCTAAGACATTAGCTACAGTAACTTAGCTGCGCTAAGACATTAGCTACAGTAACTTAGCTGCGCTAAGACATTAGCTACAGTAACTTAGCTGCGCTAAGACACAAGCTACAGTAACTTAGCTGCGCTAAGACATTAGCTACAGTAACTTAGCTGCGCTAAGACATAAGCTACAGTAACTTAGCTGCGCTAAGACATAAGCTACAGTAACTTAGCTGCGCTAAGACATAAGCTACAGTAACTTAGCTGCGCTAAGACATTAGCTACAGTAACTTAGCTGCGCTAAGACATTAGCTACAGTAACTTAGCTGCGCTAAGACATAAGCTACAGTAACTTAGCTGCGCTAAGACATAAGCTACAGTAACTTAGCTGCGCTAAGACATAAGCTACAGTAACTTAGCTGCGCTAAGACATTAGCTACAGTAACTTAGCTGCGCTAAGACATAAGCTACAGTAACTTAGCTGCGCTAAGACATTAGCTACAGTAACTTAGCTGCGCTAAGACATAAGCTACAGTAACTTAGCTGCGCTAAGACATAAGCTACAGTAACTTAGCTGCGCTAAGACATTAGCTACAGTAACTTAGCTGCGCTAAGACATAAGGTTAATCTTACTTAAACCAAACCAATCATCAATAATTTTGAATGACATTGGGACCTGCTCAAGAGAAAGATGGGTCACGCCGCCTCGAGATTTTTCAAAAGTAAATTATCAGAAACGAATGCTCTTTGGTGATGGTGAGTCAAAAGCTAATGCTGAAAAAACAATATTTGGGATATTTGAAAGTTGTTGAAAATTGGTTAATTTTTAATGAAAACTTGTGAAAGATGGTTAAAGTTTGTAAAAGCTTATGAAAATTGGTGAAATTCGGTGAACGTTGGTGAAAATTTGTGGAAATCGGTTAACATTGGAGAAAGTTTGATACAATTAGTGGAAATTGGTAAAAATTTGTGAAAATAGTTGAAAATAGGTCAAGGTTGGTGAAAAGTTTGATAACATTTGTGATAGCATGTCGATGAAATCACCAATTATTTTTACTCCAGCCAATAGACATTTTTAGGCTTAAAAAAAAATAGATTAAAAAAAAATGTTTCAAGACTTGGTCAGAAATGAACTGAACCCAGCATCTCGTTGATCACGTTTTGAAAAGCCCACCACTTGCAGTGTGTCCTACATTATTGATGAGGGCAAAACCGAAGCCCGTTCTTGATCTCAATAGAACTAGAAGAGAAGAACATCGGGTCACTCGTAGTCGGGAGAGAACATCCCCTCGGGGCGAGGCCAATAGGAATAGGGAATGAGCGGACGTCGGACTCCGGGATTAACCGGAAGTTGAAAGTTTCAAAAGTAGGCGATCGTGGGAATTGCAGGAAATGTAAACACTAATGAGTCACAAACTGGTTGGTTGATGTAAACACTAATGAGTCACAAACTGGTTGGTTGATGTAAACACTAATGAGTCACAAACTGGTTGGTTGATGTAAACACTAATGAGTCACAAACTGGTTGGTTGATGTAAGTACTAATGAGTCACAAACTGGTTGGTTGATGTAAGTACTAATGAGTCACAAACTGGTTGGTTGATGTAATCACTAATGAGTCACAAACTGGTTGGTTGATGTAAGTACTAATGAGTCACAAACTGGTTGGTTGATGTAAACACTAATGAGTCACAAACTGGTTGGTTGATGTAAACACTAATGAGTCACAAACTGGTTGGTTGATGTAATCACTAATGAGTCACAAACTGGTTGGTTGATGTAAGTACTAATGAGTCACAAACTGGTTGGTTGATGTAAACACTAATGAGTCACAAACTGGTTGGTTGATGTAAGTACTAATGAGTCACAAACTGGTTGGTTGATGTAAACACTAATGAATCACAAACTGATTGGTTGATGTAAACACTAAGGAGTCACAAACTGGTTGGTTGATGTAAGTACTAATGAGTTACTGGCTATAGTTAGTTGGATGTTATATATTCTGTGTTTGGTTTGGTGAGCTGATGACCTCAACTGGATCACGTGGCCAAATAATGGAAGTCCGGTGGATCTTTCTTTACTATAAGAACAATTTACAGACGTCCGTATGCCTTATAGTATATGGAGACTTGTGTAGAGTGTATAGATACTTGTGCATAGGGACTTGTTTAAAGGGGCTTGTTTAAAGGGACTTGTGTATAGAGACTTGTTTATAAGGACTTGTGTATAGTGTATAGAGGCTTGTGTATAGGGAATTGTCGATAGGGACTTGTGCAAAGCGTATATCAACTTTATGAGTAGTACATAAGAATTAGTGTAAAGGGACTTGTGTAAAGAGACTTTTGTATGGGGACTTGTGTATTGTGCTTGTGTAAAGGGGCCTGTGTAAAGGGACTTATATATAGTGTATTTTGACTCGTGGCGTACGGTCAATTTATATTCATGAAAAAAAGAATTATCATATCTTTTTCTGTTGAAACAATAAAAGAGACTTAAAGAAGCATACAATTGCTGGGGCAGGACGCTCTCATACGCATACTCGCATATATACACACACTAACTGGTACAACACGCATACACTATTTCACTGACATACACATTGAACTAATACATGCTTTCATACACATACTCACTGACATACACATTGAACTAATACATGCTTTCATACACATACTCAGTGGCATACACATTGAACTAATACATGCTTTCATACACATGCTCGCTGACATACACATTGAACTGATACATGCTTTCATTCACATGCTAGCTGACATACACACACTAACTGTTACACACACTCATACACTAACTCGCTGACATACACATACTAACTAGTACACACACTCGTACACATACTCTCGTTCATACACACACTAACTGGTACACACACTCATACACATACTCGCTGACATACACACATACTCGCGTTCATACACACACTAACTGGTACAAACACTCATACACATGTTGTTGTTCGTCCGTCGAGGATCGACGATGACCATGGAGTCGTCCGGTGACTGATGACTTGCGCTAGTGACTTTTGTTTAAAGTGAGGAAGAGTTGCGCGGCGACAACCTCACTCTCTCGTCCGAGCCCACCATATCCAGTGGCAAGAATCTACGTCAAGACGACCAGGGATGGGTACGGTTGCAGGAATTGTCATCGTATGCGCCTTACAGGACTCCAACTCCGGGTTTGAATTCATACACATACTCGCTGACATACACACATACTCGCGTTCATACACACACTAACTGATACATGCTTTCATACACATACTCGCTGACATACACACACTTAATTATAATCTCTCCTCCTCATCTCGTAACCCACCCCCACCCCTTAACCCACCCCGCCCCCCAAGTGATTTAGGAAAATACACATTTTATTTTGAATCCATCGTTGATAGAACTTGGAAGATTTCAATAATAAGATTGAGATTAAGCTGCTTTCTGTTCAAAGAACTTTTATTTTTAAGAAAAGAAAAGGGGTTCATCTTGCCAGACATCACCCAGATTGAAATTACATTTCCAAAGGAATTATGACGTCATTAATATTTTTAAAAAGAAATCAGACTCCATCAGATATAATCGTTTTATGTCCAGAGATATTTGAGAAAATAAGAATGAAATCAGTGCTTTATAAAAATGATTACTGATATTCTTTATGATAACGATCTTTACGTAAGCCCATTTATTAATTTATTTCTCTATGATAACACTCTTTATGTAAGCCCATTTATTAATGTATTCCTCTAGTTAGTTCTCTTGCTACATGACGTAATTCATTTCAACCTGTTCAGTTCTTCAATCCATTCACCCGCACCCAGTACTTTCATCTATTTCAACAATTCTGCCTTTGTGTACCTTCCATTCTTTCCTTCCACTCATTCATGCCTTCCTTTCCTTTCATTCCTTCAATATTCGCTCATTCCTTCCATTCACTGCTTCTAGTTAACTTCCTTTCATTTTTTCCATTCCTTTCTTTCATTCATTCCTTATATTTTTTAATTCCCTTCATTCCTTCTAGTCCATTCCGTCCTTCCATTCTTTATGTCCTTTCATTGCTCTCATTCCTTCCTTTCTTTCATTCATTCATTCAATTTATTCATTCAATTTATTCATTCAATTTATTCATTCAATTTATTCATTCAATTTATTCATTCAATTTATTCATTCCATTTCATTGGTTCCATTCATTCCTTTTATCCAGTCTTCTTTTTGTGAACCATAAACTAAGAACTGTGAATAATTATGAAACTTTCTCGGGGGGGGCATGTAATACATTTTTTTTTAATTGATCCCAATTTTTTAATAATTTTTTTTACCTTGGCATGTATTGCTTGAAAGAAATAAGTATGTATAAATAAGAGTCATCGAGCGGAACGTTCAAAGAGCCGTGACAAAATTCATTTGGTGCACGTAGATTTGAATGGCTGTGTCAAGGACATCAACCCCCAGCATCGGGGCCTCATGTCGAGTGGATAATAATGATTTGCATAATGTAATCAGCGTTTCCCAAACCACCAGGTGGCGTACCCCGGGGGTCGAAGAGATGGTATCGTACGCTTGCGCGCTGAGAGATTTCCAGATGTTTTATTCATAATAAGCTTTCAAACCATTTGCACGCTGTCTCAATGGGCTCACATCTGTGTCAAGGTCGTGTATGGGCTCATATCTGTGCCATGGTCGTGCATGGGCCCATATCTGTGTCAAGGTCGTGTTGGAGCAATTATTCCAAATTTTGAAACAAGAATTTCCAAATGAGAGATTCCTTATTTGAAACTTTACCAGGCATATGTCTTGTCATTTTGCCCTGAAAGTCCGTTTGAGATGTCCGTCTCTCTTGACTGTGCGTCACAAAGTCGGTGTTTGGGGTCCGACTTGGAAGTCTGTCTTTGGCTGAAATCTTGTGAGTCAGTCTTTGATGTTCTGTCAGATCATCCTGAAAAAGCACGGGTGATACATGGAGCTTGCCCGTTTTTCCTTGTACTTAATGCATAAGAACAGACATCTGCTCACCCATAGACAGACCCATTCCAAGGTAATCAGTCATCTCTGCACCCATGGCGAGAGTCATCCCAAGGTCATCAGATATCTGTGCGCCCACGGAGAGAACCAGGCCAAGGTCATCAGACATCTATGCGCCCACGGAGAAAACCAGACCAAGGTCATCAGAGTCTGTGCACCCACGGAGAGAACCAGTCCAAGGTCATCAGACATATGCATCTTCAGTCTGGGACCCATTTACCCAGAAGAGCATTGACAGGTTGGAGGCGGTCCAGCGACGAGCAGCACGCTTTGTCCTAAACCGCTACAGGAATACCTCTAGTGTTGGCAGCATGCTAGAAACACTAGGCTGGTCACCATTGGAGAAACGACGACGACAATCCAGGCTCTCCATGATGTAAAAGATAAATAATGGGCTGGTCCACTGTTCCAGTATTAAACAGAAACTCGTCCTTCTCCCCCATAGACAGCGACGAGGCCATGACAGGCAATTCAGGTTCATACCAGCAAGAAGCCAGTATAGGAGCTGCTCATTCCTGCCCAAGACAATCAGGGACTGGAACAATCTTTCAAATGGAACGGTTGAGGCGACAACACTAGACACATTTGTGTCTATGTGTCTATTGCCTCAAGCCTTCAAACCCCTAGTGCATGATTTCCTCATCAACACCAGTAACAGAAACATTGCAAGTCCCATCTACATGCATAGGAGCCAAAATGATCAATAAATTGATCGTGGGCCCTTAAGATATAGAAGAAGAAGAAGATATGTGCGCCTACAGAGAGAACCAGCCCAAGGTCATCAGACGTCTGTGCGCCCACCTAGAGAACCAGCCCAAGGTCATCAGACGTCTGTGCGCCCACGGAGGGAACCAGTCCAAGGTCATCAGACATATATGCGCCCACAGAGAGAACCAGCCCAAGGTCATCAGACATATTTACGCCCACAGAGAGAACCAGCCCAAGGTCATCAGACGTCTGTGCGCCCACACAGAGAACCAGCCCAAGGTCATCAGACATCTGTGCGCCCACAGAGAGAACCAGCCCAAGGACATCAGACGTCTGTGCGCCCACAGAGAAATCAGACGTATGTGCGCCCAAGGAGAGAACCAGACAAAGGTCATCAGACATATATGCGCCCACAGAGAGAACCAGCCCAAGGTCATCAGACATATTTAGGCCCACAGAGAGAACCAGCCCAAGGTCATCAGACGTCTGTGCGCCCACACAGAGAACCAGCCCAAGGTCATCAGACATCTGTGCGCCCACAGAGAGAACCAGCCCAAGTTCATCAGACATCTGTGCGCCCACAGAGAGAACCAGCCCAAGGTCATCAGACATATGTGCGCCCACAGAGAGAACAAGCCCAAGGTCAACAGACGTCTGTGCGGCCCCAGAGAACCAGCCCAAGGTCATCAAACATCTGTTCACCCACAGAGAGAACCAGCCCAAGGTCATCAGACGTCTGTGCGCCCACACAGAGAACCAGCCCAAGGTCATCAGACATCTGTGCGCCCACAGAGAGAATCAGCCCAAGTTCATCAGACGTCTGTGCGCCCACAGAGAGAACCAGCAAAAGGTCATCAGACATATGTGCGCCCACAGAGAGAACAAGCCCAAGGTCAACAGACGTCTGTGCGGCCACAGAGAAACAGCCCAAGGTCATCAAACATCTGTTCACCCACAGAGAGAACCAGCCCAAGGTCATCAGACATCTGTGCACCCACGGAGAGAACCAGCCCAAGGTCATCAGACATCTGTGCACCCATGGAGAGAACAAGCCCAAGGTCATTAGACATATGTGCACCCACGGAGAGAACCAGCCCAAGGTCATATGACGTCTGAGCGGCCACAGAGAGAACCAGCCCAAGCTCATCAGACATCTTTGTGGCCCCAGCAACAATCGAATGAGTAAAGTGGTCCACGTGGAGTCGACTGGCAGACCTCACAGCTGGACTCGCAACTGAAACGTGTTTTCAGATGACATGCCATCACCGACCTTAGCAACAAAGAAAGTACATTTCTTAATAATACCAAGACCTAAATGCGTGTACCGATTCAGCATTCATACATCAAAATCTGTACACTCGCTGAAAGGTGTGTACCATTCCACATTCATGCATTAATAGCTGTACATTCGCTGAATGGTGTGTACCAATTCACATTCTTGCACTCATATCGGTGCACTTTGCTGACATGAAGAAATCCGTGTACAACACAAGATTTATTTAATGAACGTATTCCTCTTGGCTGGTGGGGACAAAACCTTCCACCCTGTCATGCTTTGACATGTTGCATGACTACCAGCACAGTGCTCCATGTCATTCTCCGTACTGACTAATGATGACATCATGAGCTCTTTCCGAGGACACAATTGAACACACACACACACACACAAACATTCAAACACACACATACACACTCACAAGAGCATTCAACCACACACACTCACACAAACATTCACACACACACTCACACAAACATTCACACACACCACACACACACATGTACTTACACTCAAACACACTCAAACTCACTCACTCACACACACATTTACTTACACACACACTCACACTCACACACACAAACACTCACACAAACATTCACACACACCACACTCACACACACACATGCACTTACACACACACACTCACACTCATACACACGCACACTCATACACACTCATGTACTTACTTACACACACACTCACACACACTCACACTCACACACACTCACTAACACAAACACACTCACACACACTCACACTAACACAAACATTCACGCACTCACTCAAACAAACATTCACACAAACATTCAAACACACACTCACACAAATGTTCACACACTCACTCACACAAACACACACAAACTCACACAAATATTCACACACACACTCACACAAACACACACAAACTCACACGAATATTCACACACACACTCACACAAACACTCAAAAACTCACACAAACATTCACACAACCATTCACACAAACATTCACCCACACTCACTCACACAAAACATTCACCTACAGATTTGCAAAAACATTCACACACACTCACACAAACATTCACACACACTCACACAAAAAATCACACACACAGACTCACACAAACGTTCACAAACACACACACACTGAATGAAAATTCACACACAACACACACTTACTCACACAAACATTTACACACACACTGACACAAACATGTACATACACCAAACACTTACTCACACAGAAAAATGTACTTACACACACTCACAAACACTCACACACACACACTCTCACTCAAACATTTACAAACACACACTCACACAAACATTCGCACACACTCACACAAACATTCACACACTCACACAAACATTCACACACACACACTCACACACGCATTCACACACACTCACACAAACATTCACACACACACTTACACAAACATTCACACACACAAACACTCACACAAGCATTCACACTCACTCACACAAACACACACACAAACTCAAACAAACATTCACACACACTCTCACACAAACACACACACAAAATCACATAAACATTCACACACACACACACATTTACACACACCACACACTCTTTCACACAGACACATGTACTTACACACACACACACTCACTCACAAGAAAATTCACACACACACTCACACACACACTCACATAAACATTCACACACACCACGCACTCACTCACACATTCACACACACTCACACAAACATTCACACACACACTTACACAAACATTCACACACACAAACACGCACACAAGCATTCACACTCACTCACTGAACACACACACAAACTCAAACAAACATTCACACACACACTCACACAAACACACACACAAAATCACATAAACATTCACACACACACACACAAACATTCACACACACCACACACTCTTTCACACAGACACATGTACTTACACACACACACACTCACACACACACTCACACACTCACACACACATTTACACACATACACATTCTCTCACACACATACACACTCTCTCACTCACAAACTCACACTCACACACACACTCACACACACATTCACACACATACACACTCTCTCACACACAAACTCACACACTCCACACTCCACACAAATACACTCACACATACACACTCACACACACAAAAGAGAGCAAATGGATGACAATGCCGTGGTCAGATAACCCATTCCAAAAAAAAAAAAAATATTAGAAATCGAGTGAACTGCCCTTGGGGTCTTGATTGACACAGTGATAGGGTTGTGCTTTGTCTCAGCCTGTGATTAACATAATTAACATAATTAACATCTGTGCGATAATTGGTTCTCCCCTACGTGACAGTGCCCAACAGGGTGGCTGAATTCGGAAAAAGATGGGGGACGGGGAATGGGGACGGTAAAATAAAAAAAAGTAAATAAAAAGCAATATTTAAATATGTCCCCAAAATGTGACGCTAGTAATGTAATTAATTTGCTTCTTGTTGTGATCTATGTTCTCAATAATGGGAGGGAATAAGTTTGATTAGTGCACAGACATTGTAATTTATTCATGAAAAAATTAAACATAGTTTTGAAAGCTAGTTATTATTATTATTATTATTATTTTGACATTTTGCTTACGCGAAATCATATTTTAAACATGAATACATTCAACGCGTTTGCCTGCGGTTACTGGTAATCGATTACCTGCTGAAGTCGACTACTAAAAGGCTAAACATGAAAAGACCGATTAGAAGCGCTGAGGGGCTCGGCTACGTCCATAGGTCTAACACGATATTTTTTGGCTACACATATCCCAGTGCTAGAGTACCAAGGAATGAACTTGTGGAGGCTTGGAACTCTTTTAAACCACCCCCCCCCACACCCCTAACAGTAATGGAACTCGACTACTGCAATGATTCGGTTCGGGGATAAAAATCGAAGACGTTAACATGTGATGACACGGATCTCGCACAGATGGGGTATTCGATTACGAGTTATTTCGGACGTCCAACGGAAGTCGGTGTATGTTAAGGACGACTTCGGTTACGGAGGTATTGTGCAGGACTCCGTCGGCTGAAAGTGTGCATCAAAAAGGAAACACGTATCTCATCACAAGGGGATGGGAAAGGCAAAGAATGAGACATGAGAAAAAAGGACATACCCGGCGAGAGATTGAATCTAAGACATTTCGTTTCAACATACTCTATACAAATACAGACATCCATCCATCCATCATTATTCTACCACGCAGAATTAATTTTAAAAAAAAAACAACAATATAAGAAAACCCCCACAACATAATGGGTACTTTATTGAAAGTTGAAAGGTCGAAGCCCTCAAAGAAGCAGATGTAGGTAGGTCACCCAAAGAATCAAGGTTGTGGTTCTATTTTGTATGTTCGTTTGTTTGTTTGTTTGAATGCGTAAATAAAATTACCAAGGTTACATAGACATGGTGTATGTGTGAGAACATCTGAGTCTAAGGAAGACCCAACAAGGTTACATAGCCATGTTGTATGTGTGAGAACATCTGAGTCTAAGGAAGAACCAACAAGGTTACATAGCCATGTTGTATGTGTGAGAACATCTGAGTCTAAGGAAGACCCAACACGGTTACATATCAATGTTGTATGTGTGAGAACATCTGAGTCTAAGGAAGACCCACAACGTTATCTTTCTCATAAAATCTGAGCCTGTTGCAGAACTACATGGAGCTACATGAATTATTCTTTGTAAGTTTAATGCCTACTGCTAAACAATTTACATATTTCAAATTTGTCTATAATTCCTACTCGTAATAATAACGTGTGGAATTTTGAAGCGATTTTCCAGCTTAAGAAACTATTATGTTTTATAGTTGATCTGTAACACTAGACAGTAAGATATTTAGGGTGTGTCTGTAACACGGATTGTAAGATATGCTACAGTTGTTCTGTAACACGTACAGTAATACATGCTACAGTTGCTCTGTAACACTGACAGTAAGATATGCTACAGTAGGTCTGTAACACCAATTTGTCAGCAGCCGTCATTCCCTCTTCAACTTTGTTTGTTGTCTCCTTGGCGACAGTTTGGTATCCCGGGATTAGATAAAAACGTCAGCCGTCTGCTGGGACGATTACGTCACGCGACTTCCCCTTTCCATCACGTGTTCTTATTTTACAGCACCGGCGTGTGTAGGTGGTCGGAGAAAAAAAAAAAGGAGGGGGGGGGTGGGGCCGGAGACGTTTGTTCGAGTGGTCGAGCGGTCAAGCGGTCCTGAGGCTGAGAAATAACAAGTCTGTTCAAATCCATCATCTCTTGATGATTGGACCTCTGTTTGTCAGGAATGTGACCATTACAGACCTAAATGGGTTCTAGCGGGTTTCTAGTGATTCTCATTTCATCTTCTTTACACTAATAAAACTAACAACACACCATCCTTATGACTAGCTCACCTACTTGGGAGTCAATGTGAACACTCAAATGGTAACTTGTTTTGTTTTGGTTTGGACAAAAGTTATTGAAACCCTTTTCGTTACCGATGACGTCGACGTGACGTCACGGTCATCCATTTTCAATGACCAAGGACGTCACATTGTCGTCATAACAAAGAGGCTAAGAACTTTTCTGAAACACCAAAACGTCACGTCGACGTCACATTTCAATGCTATGTATTTATTTATTCCTTAATCTATAGAGTTAAAAAGCGAATCAGATAGAGCAGAGGCGTAGCGAGGAGGGGGGCAGGGGGGACAGAAGTCCCCGGGCGCCAGTTGGTTAGGAGCGCCAAAATGTGTTTTGATATTATTTTATTGATGAAAATCATGGGCTTGAGAGTTGAAAAAAAAGAAAAAGGTGCGCTTTAAAATGGATCTTGTCCCCGGGCGCGAATCTTGTCCCCGGGCGCCAAACACCCTCGCTACGCCTCTGGGGATGAGAAGGAAAAATACAGGAGCTTTCTTCTCTTTTTTTATTATTATTTTTTTTTAATATTTAAAGTTTTTTTATTGCAGAGTCAGCAAAAATCGATGCCCGCCGCGCCCCCCCCCCCAAAACCAGTAGTAATGAAAGGGGTTAAGTCTTGACACTCCATCAGGCTATTTCACTCCAAAGTTCACCTGGACATCATCAAAATGATGCCCATAGTGAACTGGGCTTTTGTCTTCAATCCATTCATCACGCAGATGTTACGATCTGTTGATTTGGGTTGCACCCTTGGCATCCTAAGTGTGTTAAAAAAATATTTCGTTCACTCTAAACCATTGTCTGTAAAGGTATGTGTCAGGCTGCCTAACAGTCATGCCATGTTGGCTGCCAGGCGTGTCAGGCTGTCTGGCAGTCGTGTCAGGCTGTCTGGCAGTCGTGTCAGGCTGCCTAGCAGTCATGGAATGCTAGCTTCCAGGCGTGTCAGGCTGTCTGGAAGTCGTGTCAGGCTGTCTGGCAGTCGTGTCATGCTGTCTGGCAGTCGTGTCAGGCTGTCTGGCAGTCGTTTCAGGTTGTCTGGCAGTCGTGTCAGGTTGTCTGGCAGTTGAGGAGGTGGATTCGAAATCAAAGAGACTCTGACTCTAGATAGCATGACGTCATGCTCACCAAATGGAGTTTTTTTTATGCCAAGTACTGAAATCCAGCTATTTTTTGCGTCACTGACCCTGTCCCAAAGTAAAAAGAACAATGTTCTTATTGTCTATAACACATGTGTCAAACTCAAGGCCCGCGTGCCACATCCGGCCCGCCGTACAATTATTTTAGGCGCACAAGGTCTTGACCGGCGTGCAATTATATCCAAGTCAATGCTATGGTGTTTCCCAATGCAAACTTTGCTGAAAAACTTACTTCGCGCTGAATTTGCACGGCGCTTTAGTGACTTTGAAGCACTGATATGTAATTTCGAGTAGTTTCGTAACCCATTTATCATAGACGTGGAAACTGCACCTGTAAATTTGCAGATGGAGCTAATAGAGCTGCAGTGTAATGGGACACTTAAGGCAAAGTACGACACAGTTGAGCCTGCAGAGTTCACTCGTTTCATTCCTGAAAAGATGCCCCCAGCTTCGTCTACATGCGGATAGAACCTTGAGCGTGTTGGGTAGCACATATCAGTGTGACCAGCTGTTTTTTTTGTGATGAAGATTAACACACAAAAATCTCACATGAGTCGTCTCCCTGATGAACACCTGCAGTCCATCATGAGCATCTCAATGACACAGAACGTTACTCCCAACATAAACGAGCTCACTTGTTTTTTTAGCCAAGAAAATGTGCCAAACATCCAGCTCTGACAAGCTGGCATAAGAACGAAAATGGGTATACCGATGATTTTTAAGTATGAAAACTTTTTTTCTGTTTTCATGTATAAATTATTTTTTTTTAAAGATTAATTTTCCGCTCATTGAATGTTTATCCTGTTCGGCCCGCAATCTTACATGTGATTTGAGTTTTTGCCCGCCGAGCGATTGAGTAAGACACCCCTGGTCTATAACGTTAGAATAACAGTGCCTTATATTTTGCTCAATATACGCCCTCGCAGTAATCCCAGACATCCCCCCACGAAACAGCCCCCCTCCTCCTCCTCATTACCCCACTCCCCGGTGATTAGCCCCACCATTAGCCAGGCTACTTAGCGTTTCCAGAGGAGGAAATGACTTGCTAGGAGGCCCCCGTCAGGCAGGAGCTAAGCTAGACCCACCAACGCAGCGGTCAGGAAATGATGCGCCTTGGACGTTGGTGACCAGTGTGGGTGCGAGTGTGCGTGGCAGATTGTGGACGTGAGCAAGAGTGAGGGTGGCAGTGTGAGTGTGAGTGTGAGTGGCAGTGTGAATGTGAGTGTGGGTGGCAGTGTTAGTGGCAGTATTAGTGGCCAGGGACATGAAATAAATGGCATGAGCATGGCGAAATTGAACGCTGGAAAGCTCCTAAACCAAAAGTTAAATCATGATCTGTGCTACTCTTGTACACCAAAAGAGAAACTCAGTTCTTGGTAAGACTAGTCGTCCACAGTTCTTGTTGATTTTCTGTTTTGTTTATTGTTAAACCAATTATTCATTTTGAAACCAGATTTTGTAAAATTAAATTCTTATTATAGCATCCAAGGGTACGTGGACTCAAAGGCGAAGTGGGGGAGGGGGAGATGGAATCTTGGTGGGGGCCGAAAAAGGGTGGGGGTGGGGACTGGAGCAAACTTTGTTTAACATTTAAAAGAATATGTTCAATTTTTAAGTAAAAATATTGTAACAAATGATAGATCAATTCACTCTTGCTGTTTTCAATGGCCCTTATGTCCCTTTCTTTGTTGTCTTTGCCTCCCTGATCCTTTTCTTGATGCTCTCCACGCATCTCCCAGTTTGAGCACCGCTGTTCTACTCAGTTACCTCCACATACGTCCTGCCCCAACGCACACAAACCTCTGTCAGCTGCCAGTAATAAAAACACTCTGCGCACGTTGACGAGGTGGTGCCATTACCTGCTGGGCGAAGAACACGCCTACCTGTGGCTGATAACTGTACTTGGTGTAACAAGCTTACCTGTAGCTGATAACCGTACTTGGTGTAACAAGCTTACCAGTAGCTGATAACTGTACTTAATGTAACATGCTTACCTGAAGCTGATAACTGTACTTGGTGTAACACGCCTACCAGTGGCTGATAACTGTACTTGGTGTAACAAGCCTACCTGTAGCTGATAACTGTACTTGACGTAAAAATCTTGCCTGAAGCTGATAACTGTACTGGGGGTAACCAACTTGCCTAAAGCTGATAATTGTACTTGATGTAACAAGCTCACCTGAAGCTGATAACTGCACTTGGTGTAACAAACTTACCTGAAGCTCATAACTGTACTGGGGGTAACGAACTCACCTAAAGCTGATAACTGTACTTGGTGTAACAAACTTACCTGAAGCTCATAACTGTACTGGGGGTAACGAACTCACCTAAAGCTGATAACTGCACTTGGTGTAACAAACTTACCTGAAGCTCATAACTGTACTGGGGGTAACGAACTCACCTAAAGCTGATAACTGCACTTGGTGTAACAAACTTACCTGAAGCTCATAACTGTACTGGGGGTAACGAACTCACCTAAAGCTGATAACTGTACTTGGTGTAACAAACTTACCTGAAGCTCATAACTGTACTGGGGGTAACGAACTCACCTAAAGCTGATAACTGCACTTGGTGTAACAAACTTACCTGAAGCTCATAACTGTACTGGGGGTAACGAACTCACCTAAAGCTGATAACTGCACTTGGTGTAACAAACTTACCTGAAGCTCATAACTGTACTGGGGGTAACGAACTCACCTAAAGCTGATAACTGCACTTGGTGTAACAAACTTACCTGAAGCTCATAACTGTACTGGGGGTAACGAACTCACCTAAAGCTGATAACTGCACTTGGTGTAACAAACTTACCTGAAGCTCATAACTGTACTGGGGGTAACGAACTCACCTAAAGCTGATAACTGCACTTGGTGTAACAAACTTACCTGAAGCTCATAACTGTACTGGGGGTAACGAACTCACCTAAAGCTGATAACTGCACTTGGTGTAACAAACTTACCTGAAGCTCATAACTGTACTGGGGGTAACGAACTCACCTAAAGCTGATAACTGTACTTGGTGTAACAAACTTACCTGAAGCTCATAACTGTACTGGGGGTAACGAACTCACCTAAAGCTGATAACTGCACTTGGTGTAACACGCTTTTCTAAAACTGATAACTGTATTTGACGTAACAAGCTTACCTGTAGCTGATAACTGTACTTAGTTTATCAAGCTTATCTGCAGCTGATAACTACTTAATATTAAAAGCCTGCCTGTAGTTGATACCTGTACTTTATTTAAAAGAGCCTACCTGTAGTTGATAACTGCACTTTACATAAAAAGCCTACCTGTGGTTGATAACTGTACTTTATATAACAAGCCTATCTGTAGTTGATAACTTTAGTTTATATAACAAACTCACCTGTAGTTGATACCTGCATTGGCTCATGTTGTGTATAAACTTAACTTAGCATTATCTTATCCTATCTGTTCGATCCTGTCACCATCAACCTTTTTTTTTGTTTAGTTCTCTGGCGAAACCGTAGTTAAAAAACTAAAATCTTTGGGGGAAAAAATTGAGCTGTTGCGAGAAGCAAAAACTGCAACGTTTGTAAAGCCGGTCTGGTTTATCAAATGCTGTCAGCAGACGACACACTCTCTCGGACAGCTCATTTCCTCTCATCCCCCCAGGCCTTATACAGAGATTCCCAGGCAGCCACTGCGCTTTTCCCCACTAATACCTGCCACAGGAAATGAGACGTGAAGGAGAGGTTCGAGCATTGTCAATCAGTTCTAAAACCTGCCAACGGTTCTAGCGCTGTCAATCTCAGATATAATTTATGCCAGCGGCTCTAACACTGTCAATCGGACATATATATCTGCCACGAGCTCTAACACTGTCATTTGGTGCTACTATCTGAAGAATCTATGTGACCGTGCGGTCTAGGCTGAGGTGATTCACAATCTTGTGGACTGCCGTTCAAGCCACAGCAACCCCCCGGACGGTGGGACACGCTAACCATGGATGGGAACTCCTCTAAGAAAAGCCCGGAGTTCCGTATGCGGTATGTCATAGCGCAATGAAAATTCCCTGCGATGTGGAACTCATAAAAAAATAAAAACACTGTTGATCATCTACTGCATACTTGTCCCTTTCCATTCATCTTGACTAAGCCTTGCCATTGGAACAAACAGGCAAGGACGAAAGAGTGAGGCGGACGAAATCAGGAACTCCCCCTCACTTTATGCATTATCTTGTTTTACTATATAGTAATAAGAAAAATTTGACGAAAATTTGATCATGTAAACAGAAAAAAAATTATGTCAAATTTACGTTCGATCAAACTTCCGTCGATCATTTTTTCGTCGACGAAATTTCTTTCAAACAAATTTCCAGTCACCAATAATTATAGTTACCAGCGGTTCTAACACTGCTACTTAGTTTTTAATTACTGACCGTATTTCTAACTAAATATTCTTTTTTTTTTGTTTAAACTTAGAATTCGTTGTGTTTAGTTGTCTGTGTTGTGTTCATTTGTTTGTGTTGTGTTTTTTGTTTTCTTTTTTTTTCCACTAAAAATTGTAAATCAGAGGTATTGATGTGTACGTGTAACGGAGAGATTCTTAGCTGAAAATTATCACATCCACTTTAGAGATAATATCCGACAAAATTCTTCTTTTGTTGGTACACATTATACAACTTCTGTGATCAAACATTTTGCTATTACACAACAAATTATAACCGACACTGTCATTCGTCGTAGAGACCGACCGAAAGTGATTTTCTGATTTCGGCCGAAGCCGAAAATAGGCCGAAAAGTTAAAATGACTTTCGGCAGAAACCGAAAAAAGGCCGAACGTTTAAAAATGACTTTCGGCCGAAACCGAAAAAAGGCCGAAAGTTAAAAATGAATTTTGGCCGAAACCGAAGCCGAAACCGAAGCCGAAACCGAAAATGAAATATTAAGATATTTTGAAATTCGTTCCCGCATACATTCTGCTTACATCGAAAATGATGTGGGAAAGTATAAATATTTACATTCTTTTTATAAAAATGAGATAATCGTAAATATTAATAAATAAACATCTAATTTAGGGGTCTCAAACTCGCGGCCAGGGAGCCATTTGTGACCCGCAAGACGATATTTTGCGGCCCGCTACATGACAGAAAAGTTTAGTGTAAATGTGCCGGCCCGTTTCCCCCATTCTCATATATATAACGTGACTCTCCACGA
>CAXITT010000787.1:2658-14609 GCA_964033795.1 Lymnaea stagnalis
GCTTTGGGCCAGCGAGCAATGCTGTGGCGGTTGCTGCGCCGCGGGTCGGCTATATTTATATAGTTCATGGGCGGGAAATATAAAGTGTGCAGTGACATATCATGAAAGGAGGGGGGGGGGGGCAAAATTGTCATTCTTAAATGTGCGTAACTGAGTTCACGTTTTTGTCAAGTAACTTTAGTAGATGGGAAGTTCACGCATTGCTGTCGCCAATGTTTGGCGGGCTCCATCTAGTCGTAATTTATTTCTACACTGCTAAAATATTGTAAAGCTTTAGATTAGCATGGTGAAGTTGTTCGATGTAAGGTTTAAGAAAACATAACAGGACCATTTAACAATTTTAGAAATATAGATTACATTGCCCTGCTTGTTGTAAACTTACCATACCACGCTAGAACTATATTTTTTTTAAAGCTGAATTAACTCTTCATCCAAAATAATAACTGAATCTAACAATTGATATATCTTCTAATCTGAAATTTCAATCAAAGAAGATTTTAATCCCCTAGGCATAATTATGTGTGCCATATCAAAAAGGTCATAAGATACTTGTAGATTCTCACCTTGCAACCCCTTTCTCAAATAGGTAAGACAGGCTTGGATATTAGCAAATATCGCTTATTAGCAGAGTTCATTTTAATGCAATTGTAGAGATTACTTATTGATTGGCCTAATTTTTTTAATTTTAACCTGCATTAATTTTGACAATAGCAATTTTGTGTCTCATATTTTGTGGTTTGGCACTAAGAAAATAATTTTTTCTTTTAAAAGGTCAATGTTCAAAAGCTTTTAAAAGCCACTCATGCAAAAACTTTTTGTAGCCACCGAGCTTTCAGTTTTTAGTCACCTGATGTGTGAATGACATTAAAGATTTTTTTTATTTATGCTTCTGTGTAAAAAAATATATCGCGACTCCTCTGTAAAGGGCATTTAATGATGTAATGTGACAGCCATTTTTATGTTCGTTTGGCCTTGCAAAGTAAACATCTCTTGTTGTAAATAGCTGCTTGTATTGGTGGAATGATCACATGACTATCCACACTCATTTCAAGGTCAAATATCAAACTAGCATTTTATATCTGTTGTTTTTTTTTTTTAATACCCCCCCCATTCCCCTTTTCTACTGAGCATTTTACCACCCCAATTTGAGAACCACCGCTCTAACTTATACTGTTTTCTTATTTGACAGGAGGCCTTTTCTGAGAGTGCTACATCAGTCGGGAAAGTTCTTAGGTCAAAACCAATGCTGCTGGCCAGTTTGTTGGTTGGTGTTGCAGCAACTGGAGGATATTTTATCTATAGAAGATTCCAGTCATGACCTCAATATTTGGTGCAATAATGTATAATAGTGCGAAGACTGTGCTCAAGACAACTCCATCCCGCATTTAAACCCTTCTCCAAAGTCAACCCCCATCCTTCTATCCCTACCAAAATCTTCATCCCAATGGCCCAACTGGTACTCACCCAAAATTCTTTAAGAGTTCAACTGCATCATTTAAAATCAAATCAGTGGTGCCGCAATGGGTACTAATATGGCCATAGTTATGCTTGCCTTGGTATGGGTCACTTTTGAGTACTTGATGGAGAGGGTCTTCCAGAATTTTACAAACAACACATGGATGATGGCATTGGCGTCACCACTGTGAAAAAATTGAACTGGATCAATTTATTGGCTTTCTAAACTCTTTTCACCCATGATTACACTTACTTCCTGCTCAGCGAATGGCATGACTTCATGTCATTAATACACCCGTCAATTTTGTATTTACAATGGACACCTCCAAGTGTCCTCTCCTTTCCCATAATTCTTAGAGTTTGTGTACTTCCTGGTTACATTTCCATTTTGAGGCTTACTTCCCATCTCCTCATGTTTTCAGCTGGACCATCTTATGTCATTGATTTGTTCTATGTTTCACAACGTGTCAAATCTTGTTCTTTTTTGCACTTTCAAGTTCCTTAGTCTTCTTTCCCACAATACTTCGTTGGATTCTGTTTACTTCCTGGTTTCTATGGCCTTTTTGTTTTTTGGCTGTAGACAATATGTCAGTTGTTCTGATTGTACTGTTTGTAGTGTTGGTACTGTTTGTTCTGTTGGTATTGTTTGTTCTGTTTGTATTGTTTGTTCTGTTTGTATTGTTTGTTCTGTTGGTATTGTTTGTTCTGTTTGTATTGTTTGTTCTGTTTGCATTGTTTGTTCTGTTGGTATTGTTTGTTCTGTTTGTATTGTTTGTTCTGTTTGTATTGTTTGTTCTGTTGATATTGTTTGTTCTGTTTGTATTGTTTGTTCTGTTTGTATTGTTTGTTCTGTTTGTATTGTTTGTTCTGTTGGTATTGTTTGTTCTGTTTGTATTGTTTGTTCTGTTTGTATTGTTTGTTCTGTTTGTATTGTTTGTTCTGTTGGTATTGTTTGTTCTGTTTGTATTGTTTGTTCTGTTGGTATTGTTTGTTCTGTTTGTATTGTTTGTTCTGTTGATATTGTTTGTTCTGTTATTTTTTGTTCTATTGGTGTTGTTTGTACTGTTTGTTCTGTTCTATGTTTCAAGCTTTACCAAATCTTGCGCTTAATATTTCCCTGCAATAATTCAAAACTAGATGGCAGGTATTCTTAGTGAGGAATAACCTCTGTCATCAAACAGAGAGATGGGAGCTAATTGGGAATTGAATGAAATTCAGGTACTTCACTACTCCAGATAAATGGCAGAACATTTAAACCTAAGTTAATGTGGATATCAGCCTTTTATCATATCTCACCTCTGGTGGCCTGCAGACTTCTAGACATGTTAACATATCCCACTTCTGGTGGTCTGCAGACTTCTAGATATGTTAACATATCCCACCTCTGGTGGCCTGCATACTTCTAGACATGTTAACATATCCCACCTCTGGTGGCCTGCAGACTTCTAGACATGTTAACATATCCCACCTCTGGTGGCCTGCATACTTCTAGACATGTTAACATATCCCACCTCTGGAGGCCTGCATACTTCTAGACATGTTAACATATCCCACCTCTGGTGGCCTGCAGACTTCTAGATATGTTAACATATCCCACCTCTGGTGGCCTGCAGACTTCTAGATATGTTAACATATTTCACCTCTGGTGGCCTGCAGACTTCTAGACATATTAACATATCCCACCTCTGGTGGCCTGCAGACTTCTAGATATGTTAACATATCCCACCTCTGATGGCCTGCAGACTTCTAAACATGTTAACATATCCCACCTCTGGTGGCCTGCAGACTTCTAGATATGTTAACATATCCCACCTCTGGTGGCCTGCAGACTTCTAGACATGTTAACATATCCCACCTCTGGGGGCCTGCAGACTTCTAGACATGTTAACATATCCCACCTCTGGTGGCCTGCATACTTCTAGACATGTTAACATATCCCACCTCTGGTGGCCTGCAGACTTCTAGACATGTTAACATATCCCACCTCTGGTGGCCTGCAGACTTCTAGATATGTTAACATATCCCACCTCTGGTGGCCTGCAGACTTCTAGACATGTTAACATATCCCACCTCTGGTGGCCTGCAGACTTCTAGACATGTTAACATATCCCACCTCTGGTGGCCTGCAGACTTCTAGATATGTTAACATATCCCACCTCTGGTGGCCTGCAGACTTCTAGATATGTTAACATATCTCACCTCTGGTGGCCTGCAGACCTCTATACATGTTAACATATCTCACTTCTGGTGGCCTGCAGACTTCTAGACATATTAACATATCCCACCTCTGGTGGCCTGCAGACTTCTAGATATGTTAACATATCCCACCTCTGGTGGCCTGCAGACTTCTAGACATGTTAACATATCCCACCTCTGGTGGCCTGCAGACTTCTAGATATGTTAACATATCCCACCTCTGGTGGCCTGCAGACTTCTAGACATGTTAACATATCCCACCTCTGGTGGCCTGTAGACTTCTAGAGATGTTAACATATCCCACCTCTGGAGGCCTGCAGACTTCTAGACATCCTGGTGTCTCCAAGAAAACATGGCCAAAATAATGTCAAAGACAACTTAACAGTAACATTGCATTCTTGAATGTTTGTGACGCACCATCCATTATTCTTCTGAACTGAATTTTCTATTTAATGCTGATAATAAAGTAGGCCTATATATTTCTGTACAGTGTAATATTTATAAATGACCTTTGCTCTGTTACTGTTCATAATAGTTAATTGTAAAGTTTTCCTTCCTATCATTGCACCAAAGTGTCTTGATCAAAGTGTCTTGATCAAAGTGTCTTGATCAAAGTGTCTTGATCAAAGTGTCTTGATCAAAGTGTCTTGATCAAAGTGTCTTGATCAAAGTTTTTTTTCTATTGATTGCGTATAAATTTGTCACCACTTTTTAAATAAGGAATAAATTTATATTTATTGTTTTAAAATAATGAACAAAGTTATCTGCATACATTGCAAACTGTTGATTGTATATTTTTGATATACTGGTTTACTGTGATGTTAACCTTAGTAAGTGTTATTGGTATACAAGGCAATTCGCTATAACAATAATATTATCAAAGCTAAAACCATTCACAGTTTCTATTGAAAGAAAATATTTGCCATATTTGAATGCCTTACTTTTACCCACAAGTTTTGTCCTATATCTGGGTTGACTTGTATTTCTTCTTATAGAAATAAATACTATCCTATACAACCAAATGGATTTTAATTTTATATTCTACACAATTATTATCAAAATGTATAATAAAATACAGCACCACATTGTATGGTAAACATCCTTTATAACATGTACTGCACATCCTCATAAACTGATGTACAACTTGTACTGCACATCCTCACAAACTGATGTACAACTTGTACTGCACATCCTCACAAACTGATGTACAACTTGTACTGCACATCCTCACAAACTGATGTACAAGTTGTACTGCACATCCTCATAAACTGATGTACAACTTGTACTGCACATCCTGACAAACTGATGTACAACTTGTACTGCACATCCTCACAAACTGATGTACAGCTTGAACTGCACATCCTCACAAACTGATGTACAACTTGTACTGCACATCCTCACAAACTGATGTACAACTTGTACTGCACATCCTGACAAACTGATGTACAACTTGTACTGCACATCCTGACAAACTGATGTACAACTTGTACTGCACATCCTGACAAACTGATGTACAACTTGTACTGCACATCCTGACAAACTGATGCACATCCTGACCAATAATGAGCAATTATTGCTGTATAAGTTGTCCTGCATGAATAGAGATGGCGAGTCTCACCAACGACGATTTATTAAATGTGTAGATATGTCAAGTCTCATTTGACTTAGAAATTACAATGAGCCCATGTACTGCATATTATTGTATACATACGGTTTTATTTTCAAACATCAATTGATTTTGTTACTTATACATGTATATCGCAATAATAAGTTAATAAATAAAAAAATAATAAACACAATTTTAACCAACGTCCTCGTATGCTAGAAACCTCAAATTGTTCTCGTCAAGAATTTTCATTAAATATAAGAATATCAGATGTCTAGTTTACACCTTGATGAAATCTTTGCAGTCAACATATTTTTGACGTCACTGGGTAAAGCTTTGTTGAATGCTATTCACAACTTAGGTCGGCCTCCTTGTTTTTTCCGTCTAAAATCTATAGCCTACCATCACTGGAAGTGTAGCAATATACGGATGTTGCGTGGCCGAGATGGTCTAAACTGAGTCAATGCAAAGTGGGCTGGAGTTCAATCCCCAGAAAACCAAAAACAGCACCCGGGGTGGATGGGACTTGTTAACTTGGGATGGCAACCAGCATCCGGGGTGGATGGGACTCGTTAACTTGGGATGGCAACGTGTCTAATCCGCTGCTACTGCTGGTCATCTTCTGCATCCTGGTAAATACAAAATTCAGCCCAAGTCAAGGCTACTCATCAGGCCACGCTCGCTTACGAGGACCAACAACAGCAATGTAACATTTATCGTTCGTCTCAAAGAGACGAGGAGGTCATACCGCTGGAGTCGTTTGACACGCTGGCGAAACTAAGTAGCATGGGCAAGGTTGTCTCACGGGGAGTTCAAGGTGTTCCCAATCAACACATCCCACTAGAGATGGGAATCGAGCACTCTTTTAGAAGTTCGGGTTCGGTTCTTTGACAAATTAAGTTCGGGTTCGGTAATAACTCGGAATATTCAACCGTTTTTTTCGACAAACCAGTTATCGGTTTTAGAAATCCAGTTGTGGGTTTTGACAATTAGGGCACGCGAAAAAAAAATAGCGAAAAGAGTGGGTGTTTTCTGTCAAATTTCCTCCATTTTGATTCACTGCGGAGTGTCGGGCTTTGTGTTGTTTATCGTGTAGCTATCATCATACCACTGAGGCGTACTGCCTCTCACATCTCGCAACATCTCGTTGTCATCTGTAAACACGTTGTTGGATTGACAAATAGATAAGGGTTTCTAGTTTTTTATTATTTTTTTAAACAACGCATGTTGCTGGCACTGAATGAACAAAAGTCGGCTACAGTGTGTTGTTGAATTTGCCACGCCTTGATTCAAAAGAAGCATGTGCACAAAGGTGGTGGTGGCGCCGGGGGGGGGGAGGTGGGGATGACCAAAAAATAAATTTTTTTTTTTTTATTTTCGAAAATGGTTTTGTAATGGGTTTTTCTTATTTTAATTAAAAAAAGTATTTTTGGCATAAGTAACGATGTGTCACAATCGTAAAACAGTTTCGGTTCTAATAAGTTCCATGTTCGGGTTCGGTCGTCAGCAGTGTTCATGTTTGGTCGTCATCAGGTTTTGTGTTTGGTCATTAACAGAGTTTGTGTTTGGTCATTAACAGAGTTTGTATTTGGTCATTAACAGAGTTTGTGTTTGGTCATTAACAGAGTTTGTGTTTGGTCATTAACAGAGTTTGTATTTGGTCATTAACAGAGTTTGTGTTTGGTCATTAACAGAGTTTGTGTTTGGTCATTAACAGAGTTTGTATTTGGTCATTAACAGAGTTTGTGTTTGGTCATTAACAGAGTTTGTGTTTGGTCATTAACAGAGTTTGTATTTGGTCATTAACAGAGTTTGTGTTTGGTCATTAACAGAGTTTGTGTTTGGTCATTAACAGAGTTTGTATTTGGTCATTAACAGAGTTTGTGTTTGGTCATTAACAGAGTTTGTGTTTGGTCATTAACAGAGTTTGTATTTGGTCATTAACAGAGTTTGTGTTTGGTCATTAACAGAGTTTGTGTTTGGTCATTAACAGAGTTTGTATTTGGTCATTAACAGAGTTTGTGTTTGGTCATTAACAGAGTTTGTGTTTGGTCATTAACAGAGTTTGTATTTGGTCATTAACAGAGTTTGTGTTTGGTCATTAACAGAGTTTGTGTTTGGTCATTAACAGAGTTTGTATTTGGTCATTAACAGAGTTTGTGTTTGGTCATTAACAGAGTTTGTGTTTGGTCATTAACAGAGTTTGTATTTGGTCATTAACAGAGTTTGTGTTTGGTCATTAACAGAGTTTGTGTTTGGTCATTAACAGAGTTTGTATTTGGTCATTAACAGAGTTTGTGTTTGGTCATTAACAGAGTTTGTGTTTGGTCATTAACAGAGTTTGTATTTGGTCATTAACAGAGTTTGTGTTTGGTCATTAACAGAGTTTGTGTTTGGTCATTAACAGGTTTTGTATTTGATCATTAACAGGTTTTGTGTTTGGTCATTTACAGGGTTTGTGTTTGGTCATTAACAGAGTTTGTATTTGGTCATTAACAGAGTTTGTGTTTGGTCATTAACAGGGTATGTGTTTGGTCATTAACAGAGTTTGTATTTGGTCATTAACAGGGTTTGCGTTTGGTCATTAACAGAGTTTGTGTTTGGTCATTAACAGGGTTTCTGTTTGGTCATTAACAGGGTATGTGTTTGGTCATTAACAGAGTTTGTATTTGGTCATTAACAGGGTTTGTGTTTGGTCATTAACAGAGTTTGTGTTTGGTCATTAACAGGGTTTGTGTTTGGTCATTAACAGAGTTTGTATTTGGTCATTAACAGGGTATGTGTTTGGTCATTAACAGAGTTTGTATTTGGTAATTAACAGTGTTTGTGTTTTGTCATTAACATAGTTTGTGTTTGGTCATTAACAGAGTTTGTGTTTGGTTATTAACAGGGTTTGTGTTTGGTCATTAACAGGGTTTCTGTTTGGTCATTAACAGGGTATGTGTTTGGTCATTAACAGAGTTTGTATTTGGTCATTAACAGGGTTTGTGTTTGGTCATTAACAGAGTTTGTGTTTGGTCATTAACAGGGTTTGTGTTTGGTCATTAACAGAGTTTGTATTTGGTCATTAACAGGGTATGTGTTTGGTCATTAACAGAGTTTGTATTTGGTAATTAACAGTGTTTGTGTTTTGTCATTAACATAGTTTGTGTTTGGTCATTAACAGAGTTTGTGTTTGGTTATTAACAGGGTTTGTGTTTGGTCATTTACAGAGTTTGTGTTTGGTCATTAACAGGGTATGTGTTTGGTCATTAACAGAGTTTGTGTTTGGTCATTAACAGTGTTTGTGTTTGGTCATAAAAGAGTTTGTATTTGGTCATTAACAGGGTTTGTGTTTGGTCATTTACAGAGTTTGTGTTTGGTCATAACAGAGTTTGTGTTTGGTCATTAACAGAGTTTGTGTTTGGTCATTAACAGGTTTTGTATTTGATCATTAACAGGTTTTGTGTTTGGTCATTTACAGGGTTTGTGTTTGGTCATTAACAGAGTTTGTATTTGGTCATTAACAGAGTTTGTGTTTGGTCATTAACAGAGTTTGTGTTTGGTCATTAACAGAGTTTGTGTTTGGTCATTAACAGAGTTTGTGTTTGGTCATTAACAGAGTTTGTGTTTGGTCATTAACAGAGTTTGTGTTTGGTCATTAACAGAGTTTGTGTTTGGTCATTAACAGAGTTTGTGTTTGGTCATTAACAGAGTTTGTGTTTGGTCATTAACAGAGTTTGTGTTTGGTCATTAACAGAGTTTGTGTTTGGTCATTAACAGAGTTTGTGTTTGGTCATTAACAGAGTTTGTGTTTGGTCATTAACAGAGTTTGTGTTTGGTCATTAACAGGTTTTGTATTTGATCATTAACAGGTTTTGTGTTTGGTCATTTACAGGGTTTGTGTTTGGTCATTAACAGAGTTTGTATTTGGTCATTAACAGAGTTTGTGTTTGGTCATTAACAGGGTTTGTGTTTGGTCATTAACAGAGTTTGTATTTGGTCATTAACAGGGTTTGTGTTTGGTCATTAACAGAGTTTGTGTTTGGTCATTAACAGGGTATGTGTTTGGTCATTAACAGAGTTTGTATTTGGTCATTAACAGGGTTTGTATTTGGTCATTAACATAGTTTGTGTTTGGTCATTAACAGAGTTTGTGTTTGGTCATTAACAGGGTTTGTGTTTGGTCATTTACAGAGTTTGTGTTTGGTCATTAACAGGGTTTGTGTTTGGTCATTAACAGAGTTTGTGTTTGGTCATTAACAGTGTTTGTGTTTGGTCATAAAAGAGTTTGTATTTGGTCAGTAACAGTGTTTGTGTTTGATCATAAACAGTGTTTGTGTTTGGTCATTAACAGGGTTTGTGTTTGGTCATTAACAGGGTTTGTATTTGGTAATTTACAGTGTTTGTGTTTTGTCATTAACATAGTTTGTGTTTGGTCATTAACAGAGTTTGTGTTTGGTCATTAACAGGGTTTGTGTTTGGTCATTTACAGAGTTTTTGTTTGGTCATTAACAGGGTTTGTGTTTGGTCATTAACAGAGTTTGTGTTTGGTCATTAACAGTGTTTGTGTTTGGTCATAAAAGAGTTTGTATTTGGTCATTAACAGGGTTTGTGTTTGGTCATTTACAGAGTTTGTGTTTGGTCATAACAGAGTTTGTGTTTGGTCATTAACAGAGTTTGTGTTTGGTCATTAACAGGTTTTGTATTTGATCATTAACAGGTTTTGTGTTTGGTCATTTACAGGGTTTGTGTTTGGTCATTAACAGAGTTTGTATTTGGTCATTAACAGAGTTTGTGTTTGGTCATTAACAGCGTTTGTGTTTGGTCATAACAGAGTTTGTATTTGGTCATAACAGAATTTGTGTTTGGTCATTAACAGGGTTTGTGTTTGGTCATTAACAGGGTTTTGTGTTTACAATTAATATAATTTAGAAGAAATGTGACCAATCCATTGCTGGGATAAAAGATGGCATTCGATTCGGAATAATTATTATTCATTGTAATCAGTTGATAAAGTTTGTTAGTGTGTCATACGTAGGGTTGCCAGTGTGTAATAAATAGGGTTGCCAGAGTGTCATGTACAGAGTTGCCAGTGTGTAATACATAGGCTTGCCAGTGTATAATAAATAGGGTTGTCAGTGTGTCATGCATAGGGTTTCCAGTGTGTAATAAATAGGGTTGCCAGTGTGTAATACATAAGGTTGCCAGTGTGTCTATAATAGGGTTGCCAGTGTGTAATACATAGGGTAGCCAGTGTGTCTTGCGAAGAGTTGCCAGTATGTGATACATATGGTTGCCAGTGTGTAATACATATTGTTGCCAGTGTGTCATGCATAGGGATGCCAGTGTGTAATACATAGGGTTGCCAGTGTGTCATACATAGTGGTGCCAGTGTGTTATGCATAGGGTTGTAAGTCTGTCATGCATAGGGTTGCCAGTGTGTAATTTATAGGGTTGCCAGTGTGTCATGTATAGTGTTGCCAGTGTGTAATACATAGGGTAGCCAGTGTGTCTTTCAAAGGGTTGCCAGTATGTAATACATAGGGTTGCCAGAGTGTGATACATAGGTTTGCCAATGTGTAATACATAGGGTTGCCAGTGTGTAATACATATGTTTGCCAGTATGTAATACATAGGGTTACCAGTGTGTAATACATAGGGTTGCCAGTGTGTAATACATAGGGTTGCCAGTGTGTCATGCATAGTGGTGCCAGTGGGCTATGCATAGGTTTGCCAGTGTGTCATGCATAGGGTTGCCAGTGTGTAATACATAGGGTTTCCAGTGTGTCATGCATAGGTCTGCCAGTGTGTTATGCATAGGGTTGTCAGTTTGTAATGCATAGGGTTGTAAGTCTGTCATGCATAGGGTTCCCAGTGTGTAATACTTAGGGATGCCAATGTGTCATGCATAGGGTTGCCAGTGTGTAATACATAGGGTTGTCAGTGTGTAATACATAGGGTTGTCAGTGTGTCATTCATAGTGTTGCTAGTGTGTCATGCAAAGAGTTTCCAGTTTCAAGCATATGGTTGCCAGTGTTTCATCCATAGGGTTGCCAGTGGAATTTCACCCTGCCAAGTGCCAGACACTATCAATCTCTAGAAGTTGTACTCCTCTACACTATCAATACGAACTGCACGGCCATATTCTTGAGCAAGTGTCCTCCATAAAGTACCTGGGTGTTACCATTCAAAGAGAGGTCCGCTGGGACAAGCATATTAACAATGTATGTAACCAAGCAAACAAGACCCTGGGGTTCTTAAGGCGAAATCTAAAGATTGGCAACTCCTGTGTGAAAGAAAGAGCATATAAAGCATTTGTCCGTCCGATTTTAGATTATGCATCTTCAGTCTGGGACCCATTTACCCAGAAGAGCATGGACAGGTTGGAGGCGGTCCAGCGACGAGCAGCACGCTTTGTCCTAAACCGCTACAGGAATACCTCTAGTGTTGGCAGCATGCTAGAAACACTAGGCTGGTCACCATTGGAGGAACGACGACGACAATCCAGGCTCTCCATGATGTACAAGATAAATAATGGGCTGGTCCACTGTTCCAGTATTAAACAGAAACTCGTCCCTCTCCCCCATAGACAGCGACGAGGCCATGACAGGCAATTCAGGCTCATACCAGCAAGAAGCCAGTATAGGAGCTGCTCATTCCTGCCCAAGACAATCAGGGACTGGAACAATCTTTCAAAAGGAACGGTTGAGGC
>CAXITT010000787.1:14723-28283 GCA_964033795.1 Lymnaea stagnalis
AGAAGCCAGTATAGGAGCTGCTCATTCCTGCCCAAGACAATCAGGGACTGGAACAATCTTTCAAAAGGAACGGTTGAGGCGACAACACTAGACACATTTGTGTCTATTGCCTCAAGCCTTCAAACCCCTAGTGCATGATTCCCTCACAAAGTGGCACTGGAAATCTGTGAAATTTCCTCATCAACACCAGGAACAGAAACATTGCAAATCCCATCTACATGCATAGGAGCCAAAATGATCAATAAATTGATCGCGGGCCCTTAAGATATAGAAGAAGTGTGTCATACATAGGTTTGCCAGTGTGTAATAAATAGGGTTGTCAGTGTGTAATACATAGGGTTGTCAGTGTGTAATAAATAGGGTTGTCAGTGTGTAATACATAGGGTTGCCAGTGTGTAATAAATAGGGTTGTCAGTGTGTAATACATAGGGTTGTCAGTGTGTCATGCATAGTGTTGTCATTGTGTAATGAATATTTTTCAGCTGTAGTCGGCTGAACAGTAGGCCTATACTAAAATATAAACTCCAAAAGTAATGTGACGTAATTCCGCCGTGCTGTTTGTTGCACTGGAAGATGTTTGTTGCACTGGAAGATGTTTGTTGCACTGGAAGATGTTTGTTGCACTGGAAGATGTTTGTTGCACTGGAAGATGTTTGTTGCACTGGAAGATGTTTGTTGCACTGGAAGATGTTTTTTGCACTGGAAGATGTTTATTGCACTGGAAGATGTTTGTTGCACTGGAAGATGTTTGCGGATGTCTGAGCCACGACCGTGCTCGCGCCACAGAAGGTGGAAGGTGCCATTTTTAGGGTAGCGAGGGAAAAGTGATGATCAGAAATGGTGACATTCAGGGGTCCGATGGTGTATGTGCTTGTCCGATGGTGTGTGTGCTTGCCCAATGTTGTATGTGCGTGTCTGTCAGCAAAGCTGTCACCTGACTTTTGAAGGCCCCCTGCCACTTCTCGGTTTTGCACAATACATTCAAATGTGGTCGTTGACCAGTACCCAGTTATAGCTGAGCATGTAGTGCGATCACGTGGTGCTTTCATTTCACATACATTCTATAGATCCACTTTTCCCTTGAGAAGGTTCGTATTTCTGCCTATTGTAGCACTGACCTACTTAACTTAATTGGGTTCCTGTAACTACAAAATTCTGTCCCTGGCGTACAGCTGCATAGAAGGATCTGTGCGGTCATCAACGCAGTCCTTACAGAGTTCCCAGTGTGGATGGACACAGTGCGGTCTTCAACGCAGTCCTTACTGAGAGTTCCCAGTGTGGATGGACACAGTGCGCTCTTCAACGCAGTCCTTACTGAGAGTTCCCAGTGTGGATGGACACAGTTCGGTCTTCAACACAGTCCTTACTGAGAGTTCCCAGTGTGGATGGACACAGTGCGGTCTCCAACGCAGTCCTTACTGAGGAGAGTTCCCAGTGTGGATGGACACAGTGCGGTCTCCAACACAGTCCTTACTGAGGAGAGTTCCCAGTGTGGATGGACACAGTGCGGTCTCCAACGCAGTCCTTACTGAGGAGAGTTCCCAGTGTGGATGGACACAGTGCGGTCTCCAACGCAGTCCTTACTGAGGAGAGTTCCCAGTGTGGATGGACACAGTGCGGTCTCCAACACAGTCCTTACTGAGGAGAGTTCCCAGTGTGGATGGACACAGTGCGGTCTCCAACACAGTCCTTACTGAGGAGAGTTCCCAGTGTGGATGGACACAGTGCGGTCTCCAACACAGTCCTTACTGAGGAGAGTTCCCAGTGTGGATGGACGCAGAAAAAAGTCTAACACAGAGTGCGCTCTTTTGAATCAATAGCGCCAAAATTATGGAACAGTTTGCCCCAATCTTTGAGGGGAATTGAAAATGATGAAAAATCATCTAAGTAACATTAAAAACCTTTTTTTAAAAATAGATTTAATAAAACCAGAGCGCAGTGAGCATGTCAAAGTAGCATGGATACCAGCGCTATATAAATATCCAATTAATCAATCAATCAATCAATCAAATATTCTTCAACAATTCCTTCTCCCTCATACATAGCAGCATAGCAATATCATTATTTCTAGTGTCGAACCCTTTTGTGCCCTCGGGCCATTGGACGTTTTCCTGGGTGGAATGTCTGTTGAGTGGGAACAAGCTAAATATCCATACCCAACATCTCGCACTGACCTCTCGGTGGTTTCGCCAGAGAAACGTCCAGCTACTGTTATTACTTAACTGGAAACTGACGAATGCCAAAAGTACCCCCACCCCCGAAATAATAATAATATAAAAATTATATGCAGGCTACCACTTGCTTTTACAAAAAAAATTATTTGCATAATTATTTATAAAATTTATTAAATTTTATGTTGCGAATTCGGAAAGTAACTAGCAGATCTTCATTTCCGGCTTACTCTAACACTTCCTTTTTTCTTTCCCAACCCAGACGGTTTGGTGCAACAGTTTTTGGTCGTGTCTATCTGGACTCATCCAACACTACAACCGTCATTTTAGTTCTATAAAATGCCTCCCAAATTCGATCCAGGAGCAACATTCACAGGTAGAATAATTTTACATACCGCTAGGTCCCCATTAATTTATAAATAATGCGGCGAGGTAACCCACCTATTCAGCACGTCTTGATGTTGCTGGGTATCATTTGGTAAGCTTTAAATTTTTGTTATTCATGGCGTTTGCTGTTAAGTATGTTTTATGGTAAATTTTTATTTTAGCGTCTATAATTGACAACTCATTCCTGACGGCAGGGGTACTTCAGTACTTAATTAATAATTTGTATGCCCCAGGAAGGGAAGTAAATCCGTTTTGCAATTGATATAAATTTGTAAAATATGTTTTAAGCTGCCAAATATTAATGTAGGATAATCCAGAAATAAAGAGGGTTTATTAAAAATATAATATTAACATTGGAGAAATGACCAAAAAATTGAACTGTCACCTCTGACAAATATGCTAGATAAAATATTTGAAAATAAAGACAGGACAGGTGTGTCAAAATGCGCCAGGATGCATTTAGATGATCTGTCAAAATTGCTGAAGAACACATTTTCATTTAGCAGTTGCAACCATTGAGAATAAATTTAAGTTCAAACTTGTGTAATTTGCCACTTGAGCGTCGGCCAAGAAAAAATCCAGCTGTTCCGGTTTGAAGGGCTATTTAACTCATTCCCTCCTGCAATGCTTCTTCCGTATTTAATTTATTTGCCTGAGAAAGGAAGTAACCCCGTTTTTAAATTGTTTACATTTTTTAAATATGTATTTAAGCTACTAAATATTAATGTTAATGAATTAAGAATAAATGCAACAAAAAATGAATAAGGTTTAATATAAAAATAACATTAGCGGTGAAAAAATAACGAACAATGGCCAAAAAATCGATTTTCGGCACCTCGGACGAACACATGCTACATATAGACGCGCCGTACTAAAGCACACGTAGTTTTAAAGTGAAACAAGATAAAAACTTCCGGTTTTTAAATTAAAATCACGCAATTGAGAGATTTCATTGCTATTTTTAAATACATAGAGATGTGTGTTGCTATGCGCAGGGGCGCATTTGGTCGCATCCGGCGAAACCCGTAAAAGACGCATTTAGTCGCAAACGTCGGGAATGAGTTAAACAATTATTTTTATTTTGTTTTTACGACGTTGTACATATTCATTCCAGCACACATACAGTAGAACAAATAACACAAGACAATTTTAAAAATAGAAAATGTAAAACAATTTAATAAAAAATAAAAATTAAAATAGAAGAAATCAAACAATGTAATGTTTAAAAATGACATTATGCATAGTTCTCCCCCAAGGCGAGAATGAAGTTCTGGAAAATATCATTTGGGGGAGAACTATGCATAATGTCATTTTTACACATTGTTTGATTTCTTCTATTTTAATTTTTTTTTTAAAATTCGTTTTACATTTTTTAAAATTTTCTTGTGTTATTTGTTCTACTGTATATGTGCTGGAATGAATATGTACGTCGTAAAAACAAGATAAGAATAATTGTTTAAATAGCCCTTCAAACCGGAACAGCTGGATTTTTTCTTGGCCATCGCTCAAGTGGTAAATTACCCAAACTTGTTTATTTATTTAGGTCCCATTGGGTTTTAAATTAATTAAAATACTTTGCAGTGATTGAATGAAATACCGGTACTAAACTAAGAATAAACTATCACGCTGTAGCCTTCGAGATATTTGTTGGCCACACAAAGACAAAGCTGGCTTCTGTCATAAAGTTCATAAACTAAAGGTGCCTGAGACACTTTTTTATCATTTGGCAAACTTAACTCCAACTGTGTTCTGTGGTTGACCCAGCAACAATAGGTCAAATGATTATGTCATGCCTAGTTTGTAGAACTTGAAGCAATTATCCTCATCTGTTCTTTTCTCTAGTTTACTGCAGAGCAGTTGGAGGTGAAGTACCAGCTACTTCTTCACTTGCCCCTAAGATTGGTCCATTGGGCTTGGTATGTAGACAGACATTCAGTCTTTATTAATTGCAATAGTCACTTGTGTATTTTAAAAATTTTATATATGAATACCTGATAAATGTTTGCCCTAATTGTTAGCCTTGGAATTTAGATCTCTTCTAGAATGCTACCCTGGTATTTTAGTAACTTTTTGAAACTTCTTTTACAGTCTCCAAAGAAGGTTGGTGATGACATTCAGAAGGGTACAGCTGACTGGAAAGGTCTGAAGATTACAGTGAAGCTTGTGGTTCAAAACAGACAGGCTAAGGTTGAGGTTGTACCTAGTGCAGCAGCCCTCATTATTCGTGCTCTGAAAGAGCCACCCCGTGATAGGAAAAAGGTTAAGCATGGTAGGTTATGATATTTTGTGTAGAATGTTATGATAAACTTTTATAATTTATTTTCCCAACAAGTGCAATGTTATTTACATTTTCAAGTGTTCAAAGTTGACCGGGGAGGGTTGTAATAACCCTGAAATAATTTATCACTAGCAGAAAAAGTACATGCTGCTAGCACTAGTGGTCTATGGTTATTCCTTTGACTTTTAAAAATCCAGAGACAGTCAAATTCAGATAATTTAAAGGGTACCGGTACTGGGTATTCTCTAAATACGTTTTTTTAATTATTACAAAATTTATAATTCATTTATATTTAATGTCGACATTGCTTGTTCTGTTTTTTCTTCTTTAAAAAAATGAACCATCAATTTTAAAGTGTAGTTATGCACCTTTGCTTAGAGGCAGGGCGGCAAGTTTTCATAAGGTTATTCAGGAGTCAGTTTCTGAACATTTTTGTAGTCTTGCTCTTTACAACTAATCCTAGAGCTGTTAGAATTCTTTCATTTATGCTATTTATTCATTAGCGATGAAGTTTCTTTATGGTCTAATTAATATCCTTTCTCAATTAAAAAAATAGTAAAGCACAATGGCAACTTGACAATTGACGACATTATCAAGATTGCAAAACAGATGCGATCACGTAGTATGGCCAGGGCACTGTCTGGTACTGTTAAAGAGGTTCTTGGTGAGTTAAAAATATTTTTACATTATTTTATTTCTGAATATAAATTTCATTTCTGAGATTCATTCATCCATGCCACTAAAGAATACAATGTATATACATAGTCTGTGCCATGTTTGAAAGATATATTTATGTACCATACTACAGTAGGCCTATACTACCATTTATATTAAATATACTAACTAAAGTATTTTTCCTCAAACAGGAACTGCTCAGTCTATTGGCTGCACGATCGACAAACTGCCTCCACATTCAGTCATTGAGAAAATAGATAGTGGAGAAATTGAGGTTCCTGATGAGTAAATGAAAATAAAATGTTAAAACTTGTATCTTCTTTTTGTTCAGTATTTTGAACTTGTCTGTAATTTCATTCATGTGTACTGGTATAGTAAGCTATTAGTATGTAAAAGATCTTTATTGTCCCATCAAAATATCTTTGGTACTAGTACTACTAGTATCTGTAGTCAATTTGAATGTCCTTTTTTATTATATCAGGTGTTTGGTAGAATTGTTTCCTTGAGATAAAGAAATACAGGTACTGTAAATGGGGTGGCTTTGACAAACCACATCCTGATCTTGTTGAACAACATCCATTCACCTAGTCATCTCAAAGTGTTGAATTCTTTCACATCAATTCTGCCATCAAGATTTGGTCCATAAGAAAAAATGTAGACCTTGATGTAAATTGAGGCATGTTTTTATGTGCTTTCCTAAGTTTACTTTAATTTTAATGCTCCTGACAGAGCAAAACCAAAACTTGGTTATTACCTGTTCTGGAGGTGCCACAGTTCAGTACATGGCAATTTAAATAAAACCTGCAAATTCAGGGTGGGGGGCAAATGTTCTACGGAAATGACATACCGGCTTATGGTTGATAAAAAAAGAACATAACTTCATAAGCAAATTGCCTGCTTTTGATAAAGAACTCTAGAAATGTCACTGTCAAGTGTATGGCAAAATAGATGTCGGTAAATAACATTGACAACTTAAAACAAATTATCATACCCGTATTAAAAATGTTCTCATACTACTTAACTACCTGTACTACTAGAACTGGCATGTTGAGAAATCCGTTTAGTGACACATGGACAGGCTCAGGATATTGACTTTACTGTTAAACTTCAAAGATATGTACCGGTAGCATACCAACCATTGTCAGTCGAGTTTGCATTACACTACACACAACTGGCTGAGTTTGACTTTCTTTTACAATTTACCGGTATCTTAGCTTTTTTTTATATTGGTGTTAGTACTAGTACTAGTAGTAGTACGGTAATAAGAATTCCGATATGAGTTTTTTACATAAATGCTTATTAAAAAAATTAAAGGTTACTTGAACAACATTGGATGCATAACATCATGAACACATTCCACTCGTTAATTAAAAAAACAATTTAAGAACATAGATATAATTGATAGAAGTAGAATATAAATGAATGCATTTTCCCTACAACTACAACCCACTAGCCCCAAGCCCAATAAAAATATAAAAACTTCGGAATTTTGTTTATGAGACCTGTAGTTAAAAAAAAAAAAACATCAATCATTATCTAGAGAATATAATTATAATAGAAAAAAACCTTGCAAATTTTGAAGCAAGTGGTACTGGTAATAATACCGGTACTTTTCCTCATACGGTAATACATTTGACGTCAGAGATAAATGGAAAATCCTAACTGGACCACTTTATTTAAAAAGAGAAAAACATTCAATTAAGTAATTAAGCAATATTAGATATACCGGGTATAGGAGTCAAATAAAATGAAATTTAAAGCATAATATCAATGTGAAATTATCATAAAAGATAAGAATTTTCTAGATATTTTTACAAATGTTAAACAATATTGTAGAACATGTTAATGTTTTTTTAATAATTTTAATAAGATAGAAATCAATAGACTCAGTTTAGGAAACAAAAATCTGCCCAAGACATATACCGGTAATAAAAATGGTTATTTACACAATTTTGTAAAATAATTTTCAGCACATTAAAAAACATTTAGGCCCTACATACCGGTATTTATAAAAGTAGCTGAACACTGAAATCTTTCGGAACCAATCATTGCGAATTGGCAGTGAAAATAAATTTACAAGAACAAGACACGAATGACAATTATCTCAGCAAGGCCTTTTCAAACCCAGTTGTTGGGTTCAGCTGTTTATGTTCTTTATACCGGTATTCACTTTTCTGCGTGTTAACTTGTCAGTTGGTTCACTAGTCCTGTGTTTGGATGTGTTGTTGTGGGTTTACTTGTCCTGCGTTCATTTGCGCGGCCACCGCAACGGACACAAACCATAAATCATAAAGTTTATGCAGCATTAATCATTAACGATCAGAAATCTGCTTAAAAGTAAAGTAAACCTATACACGGGTAAGCCGCGGCGACTGCGTTGCTGCCCACAGCCTTACTAAACAGAAACATGGCAAAGCCGTGGAGGCCACGTCGCTCTAGCTATGCCGACGTATTACTTTATTGAGAGTCAGATAATGACTTTGGTAATCAGCAGACCAGGGAAACGGCAAAAAAAGGTGCGAAGCGAGAGACTCGGCTACGTAATAGAATTCCACCAACAACAGAGAGCGACCAATGTCCAAGCGTTGGGTGATGTGTAACGTGTCCTTATAATTTGAGCAGATCTGGGAATCGTTACGAGCGGAGCAGGGGTTATGTTGCGATATGTACACTAGAAAGTTGTTGCACCCAATCTTCAGCTCGCCGAAAATGCCGCCCCTCATTATAAATTTAAAAAAAAGTGGCATTTGTGTGGACCACCCCCTCCACAGTCCCCTTCCTGATTCCTATGCAAGTGGATTTACTTTTTCTCGACAATTGTGAGTCATAGTAGGCAAATAAGCAATTTAAATGGTCTGTGGTTGGTCAGCTCTAATTTGATAGATGGAAATTAATTATTTAGATGCCACCTAAGTTGACTCTCGTTTGTGGTGAGTAAAATGAGATGCAGTGTTCAGTGTTAGTGATTTTATGTATCTGGATGGAACCAAGTTACTTTATTAGTCATCTGTTTGCAATGGTGTTTATTTCGCTACTGACATATATTTCATTATTTTCCCTCTTTTTGCCTCTTAGTCTTAGTAAATCACCAGCTATTTATTGAGAAAGAAATCGAAACTGTCACAAATTTTAAGAAAGGAAATTGACAATTTTATTTAAAGTTTTAACAAACATTTCCCACATAACCCCCACCCTCAAAATTCTAGCCGCGTTACGTCCGTAATGGATGCACAGTCGTTCAAAGGAAAAGCAGCACCCTGGGCGAATGCGCCCCCTGATATTGAGGTCCCTTGCGAGGACCACCTTTACATTGCTGTGCATGGATCCAGTGGGCTAGACAGAAAAATCAGACAAAGTAGATAGATCTATAAAATTTTAAAAAAATTATTTAAATCTAAATATATCCAATTGGGCAACTTTCATAACGTATCTTTGAAGACAGAAGAGTTCTCCTTGTTTTCCCACAATGGCGTCATTTATGACAAAAGATTCATGAAATGTAGGCTACTTTTTTTTTTTATCTTGTTCAATTTTGCTAAATGGTTATTGTACATGAACAAAAAGACGCTATTTTAGGCCTTTAGTTCCATCAGGTAAATAGGAAGTTTTAATTTTATATCACTAGAAATAATTAATCGCGCTTAAATTTCAGCCTTAGGCTTAACGGCTTAACTGTAACTTGTTGACTTGTAGACTTATGCTTATAGGCACTTTGATTAGAAAATTAAATCTTTTTGTAAAAATAAACCAATGTCATTGTTAAATAAAGTTAATCTTTTAAAGAATTATAAAACCAAAATCATATTTTTAGCTGTTGTAGTTTTAAAGTTATGAATTTTTAAAGTGCGACTTAATGTGTCCTTTTTTAACATGGACCGCATCTCCATTTTCTGGTACCCAATCCCGCTGTTCGCGTCACGAGCTATATAATTCTTGTTTTAATGATAATTTTATTTTCAGAACTAATGCTGTATAAGAAAAATAAGTTTAACTCTTTGCATGCCAATCGACAGTATACTGTCGATTTGACTGGTTGTGTTCGTGCCAACCCACAGTATACTGTCGATATCACTTATGTAGTTTATTTCGTTTCTTTTGGCTCTTAATCAATCCGACTTTTTTTGTTCTTAAACGAAGGATAACTCTTACTGTCTAATTTCCTTTAATTTGATATGAAATACAGCTATCTTGCTAAAAGAAATGTATTCAAAATTATTTAATAGCTAGGAGCACCCTAAAAAATTTCCATTGGCCGAATACTGGTCTGGCACGAACGTGGAGAACCCCCTGGCATGGAAAGAGTTAATAATGTTAATAATTATAGATAAACTGTAGCTTATCTAACTATGCACTATACTCACTATTTATATCAGTAAATTTAATATAATGTATTAATTATATATTATATGGCTTTCCTGTTTACCAAATTTTCCGCGTCCATTATACCGGTAAATGCAATATATAGGTACTCCAACTCAAATTTTCAAATGCATCTGACACAGACATAGAGCATATCACAGGAAAGAGCTGGCTTTAAGCTTTCCAATGACACCAAGATAATCTTTCTATCCCTTATAGGAGAAAAGTTATGAATTTTTTAGTGATTTATTTTTCCCCACTATTTGGCTTTGTATTTAATTTTTAAAACTGTGATCGAATTATTACTATTTTTGTACTATTTTGCTTGTATCTTTTTGGCTATTAAAGTTAGAGCTCTCAAATTTGGAGGAGACATTTACAATACAATGTTTAACAGTGACATAATAAATTGTGAATTAACTTATTATATTTAATTAAATATGACTTTATAAGCATTTGGTGTGGATAACGACAATTGTAGAAAAATTTATTTGTTCAAAAAATGACATAATTACTAAACCATTAAAGCTATTGCTATAAAATTTTCAATACAAACAGATAATGTCCATCTAAAATTAAGTTACATTTAAAATAAATGTAATGCAGATCAGAAAAATGTATGCATTAGAAAATATATATATATATAGTATATAGTCTATTTAAGGCGACGCACCCTCTAAAATGTTGTTTGGTATCTACTTATTTTGAACTTTCAACTTAGGCACATGACTAATTAACTAAAGCTTTCCCTGACCAATGGTGTTAGTTTTTGCACACGGCAAACTCTTATGAATGAAACTTGAGGTATTCGGTAGTACTACGTAGGGGTGTGCCGGATCCCGGTCCGGAATCCGGTTCCGCCAGATTTTGCACTATCCGGTGAAATCCGGTTCCGCCGGATTTACATGTATCCGGAACAACCGGATTCTGGAATCCGGAATATACCGGATTTCGGAATTTGCCAGATTTTGTGACTCACCGGATCATAATCTGAAATAAAAGTAATTCTCTTTCCCGAATTCCACACGATCACGATACATTAATCGATTGTTTCGAGCGTTGAGCTTGTTTAATGTTTAATATTCCGTACATACCAGAGGCTAGAGTCAGCACCGCTAATAGTGGCCAATAGTGTAGGGACTTTGATAAGAAAATTTAAACTTTTTGTAAAAATAAACCAATGGCATAGTTGAAAAGATGTAATTTTTTAAAGAATTATAACACCAAAATCATATTTTTAGCTGTTGTAGTTTTAAAGTTATGAATTTTTAAAGTACGACTTGGTTTGTCATTTTTTAACATGGACTGCATCTCCACATTCTGTGATCTCATTCCGCCAATCCCGTCATGCGCAATGACTATATAGTTTATATAAGGCAACGCATTCCCTGCCTTATCACTAAAATACTGTTTAGACTTAGTTTAAACTTTCAACTTTGGCACATGAATAATTAATTAAAGCTTTCCCTGACCAATGGTTTAATAGTTTTTGCACACGGCAAACTCTTATGAATGAAACTCTGAGGTAGTACTACGATACAGTTATGCAAGTGGCTGTGAATGGTTGCCAATGACAACGTGTTGCACACGGTAAATTCTGATCATTTATAATATGGATTCTACCGGGTTGTTAAAGCTCAAATTAAAACATTCCAGTTTAAATGTCTTTAAATGCATTCTGAAACACAAGTTATCAATTATTTTGATGTAAATAGTGATAATATATTAATATTTCCTAAGTATCGTCAACTTCCGCCATTAAAAAGGGGGGCGTGGCCAACCCCATGGCGAAATTAGGTTGAGCGAGCTGCATGACCAGCTGCGAACGCGTAGAAACATGGCGTCTCTCGTAAGACACTTATCCAAATGGAACGGAACTCAAATATATATCGAAAGTACTAATTTAATAATAAATAGACACACACATCAGAAAATTAAAAACTCGGATTTTTTGGCGCCGGTTGTGAATTCCCATACACAAAAAGTAGTAGTCCACCTTGACTTACCGAAGTATCTACCAATAGTACCAAAATCCGGAATCCGAGAGATACCGGAATCCGGATTATTCCGGAATAATCCGGATCCGAATCCGGATCCGGCGGATTTCCCATAAGAAAATCCGGATCCGGATCCGGTTGGAAAAAACGGATCCGGCACACCCCTAGTACTACGGCATAGCATTATGCAAATGGCTGTGGTTTCCCATGACTTTTTGCACACTGTCAATTCTGATTGCTAATAATATGGACTCTACCAGGTTTTTTAAGCTCAAATTTAAAAATGTTTTCAAAATGCATACTGAAACACAAGTTATAAAATATTTTGATGTATATAGAGATAATAATGAATATTTCCTAAGCTAAGAATCAGCGTTTTCCGCCATTTAAAAGGGGGCGGAATCACTAATCCAAAATGGCCTGTGCGACCTTTGCATAATGAGGTCAACGTTGAGGAGAATTGTGAAAATGTTTCATGAGCTATCTCAATAAAATTTTGCACACGTGTACTTCAGCAAATTATGCAGGCCTACTTTTAATATGAAAGACCTACTTTGAATATTTAGACAGAATTTTTTAATGCGAAGATGCCTTATATTGAGATACGATTTTCCTCACTTAAAGTTGAGATAAAGAACAAATTAACTCTATGGGAATGTAGGTCAACATTTCTCCTAACGTTAATTCAATAACTACAGCAACAGCAGTTAATGGTATTGACTAGATGAGCTTGTGTAGATTGGTTATGTTAATGTATGCATTTATGTTGTAGTTAGTTAGACAAATTTAATACATTTCTTTTGTTTTAAATTATCATCTAAATGGTTTATCATAATAACTCCAGTACTAGTTTATACATTTTTTTTTGTCTTTCAGTTCCAATACAAGCTAAGAAGCAGTCAGAAAGATGATGCTTGTTGGATCTCAGGCAAAGACCATGCCGCAAAACAAAGAAAAGTACAGCCCCAGAGACAAGGGGGTTATGGAGTTCTATGCTTCTGTTGGAAAATATTTTGAGATGGTGCTTGACTACCTTCTAAAAAAAACTTCCCTATCAGATCCTGCACTTCATAATGCTTCTGTATTTGATCCAAAAAGGAGGTTAAACAACACCAGCTAGAATACTTCCTTACCAGATTCCCCATTCTGATCCCCAGAGGGACTGATGTTGACACCATCTATGAAGAGTTTGATAGGCATCAGCAGAGGAACATTGAGGATTGCATTGAGGATGGGGTAAGAGTTGACAGGATTTGGCAAACAATTTGCCAAAAGCATCCATCCCTTAAGAATCTTGCCCATGCCATGTGGTGAAAGGGATCCTCACCATACCTCACTCCAGTGCAAGAGTCTAGTGAAAGGGATCCTCACCATACCTCACTCCAGTGCAAGAGTGTAGTCAAAGGGATCCTCACCATACCTCACTCCAGTGCAAGAGTGTAGTGAAAGGGATCCTCACCATACCTCACTCCAGTGCAAGAGAATATTCTCTATGTTCCTGAAAACATGCGCAGACCAGGGAAAAAAATAATAGCCCAAAAACAACAGAGGCCTTTTTAGTCCTAAAGAGAAAATCAGGAAGCTGCTTGGACTTGGATGAAACTTTCAGTGCAAAAGAACTCCAGCAGCTTAAAAGTTCAGCAAGCGTCATCAATACACAAGGTATTTAAATATTTATAAAATGTGTACTCAG
>CAXITT010000787.1:36836-47256 GCA_964033795.1 Lymnaea stagnalis
TTTAAACCTATGCTATTTTTCATTTGTAATTCAAATAAATGTCACCTTGTTGCTGTATGAATGTGCTGCTCCACAAAAACTAATAATATAGACTTTTTAATTACCCTAACCTGTCTTGGCATGAAGACTGAATGATAAAATGTATTACTTTGACCAGTTGGTTCAAATAGACTGATGAGCTGAATGAATTACCCTAATGCTCTGTTCACACGATCAAATTCTCATCAAATTTTCTTTCATACATTTGATGCAATTTTTGTATGAAGCCTTGTCATAACTTTCAAATCACTATTTGATCAAATTTTGATGGCATGCAAGTTTCTTAAAATCTGTATGATTATGCAACCTCCATATCACATGAACAAACACTAAGAAGAATTTCATCAATCTAGGTCACTAGGTCGTGTTTACATTGACTAAGCTGTTATCAAAACAACAGCAGCCTCCAAGTAATAATAATGTACTTAATTTAGAAAAAGATGTAATAGAAAAATTAGACAATAAATTGGGGAAGGGCATGATGTAATTGAAAGGTATTTATAAATAGGCTTATTACTTGTACAGCATATATACTATAACCCTATAACTGTAACACTAATGACTACTTAGTACTTCCAATTGGATCAATGAGAAATTTTACCAGCTGGAGCTCCAGGCAAAGAAAATATTGCTCCGTAACCCTGATTACAAATAACAAATAGAAATTTAATTCTCCTACCCCACCCCCCTTTTTTGTTTTCAGTGCTATTACAGCAAAAGGATGCCCCCTTGATTAAATTAAAAAGTTAAACTTTTTAAATTACTTAACTTAGGCGCAGTATAGGTTAGTTTATTAGATTGTTGTTCTGTGGCAACCCCTTAGGTCCACTTTTTAATAATTTCCACAGAAAACGTAAAATCTTATTATATTATTGTTTGAGTCATGCTATAGACATTTTTTTTTTTTTTTGGTAGAATGTAGAAAAACTTGACTTTAGATATAAAAAATATTTAAATAAGGACCTTCAAATGAGATAGAGTCATAGTAAAAAGCTTACATTTCTCAAAAATACTGTTACATTGTACAAGTATAGTAAAGCTCTCCTGAACATTCATAAATAAAAGTTCATTAATAAAAAAAATAATCAATATAATTTTTAAATTGATTTATATGGGAGTTTTAGGTGCTATTTGACAAGTTATGAGATACCGGTAGTTAAAAAGAGAATTAGCAGTACTCTTCTCAGTCTGATCAACTGCCAGTGGAAAATAGGCCATTAACTATTTCTTTCCATTTCTTCCATTCTCTTAGATATTTTCTCCAGCTCTTGACAATTTTTATAACCCGGTATATTTTTGTTGACATCCCTTTAACAAGTTTAGGGAAATCATTCCTGATTTATGTATTAAAATGAACAGAACACTCATTTGTAGTACTGCATTAGATTTTAAAAATTATATTGAGTACAATTATGTATACTTTTTATATACTGGTACTCTTAATTTAAACTGTAAAAGATAATATTTTAGGGAGTGGTAATCTCCTTTTAAAAATAACTTCCAGATAAAACACCTGATTTAAAAGATACAAATACAAGTTCAATCACAGATTTCACAAGAACTCAGAAACAAATTGGTATAAATTTTATTAAAAAATAAGCAGTGCTGAATGAAGTTATCAATAAGCACTACCATTAATTGCAGTATTTGCATATTTGAAAATAGGATGTCACAATCATCTTTGACAATAGAAATCTTGTCATTTCATCGTCTCTCAAGTTAGGGTATTGTAAATGTGGCTCTAGTGTGTTAAATAATTTCTGGAGAAAAAAAAGATGCATTTTATTTATTACTCATAAAAATATATAAAATATATACATTATAAAGTTATCACACAAACACTCATTTTAAAGCATAAACATTTATATTTCCCAGTTATCATATGTAACGTTTATAATGTAATGTTACTTGTAAACGTGAGCTAATGTATTTTATTTCTTCAGTGCAAGTGATGATTTGCCAATGTAACTATCTCATTCACCTTTACAAACGACTGTCTCTTTCTCCGCCAAGAAGTAATAAGGTCCAATGAAAATTACACAGTACTTTATTAAGATATTTGATAAATACATTACATGGTTCCTTGACATCAAAATTGTTCGAACATTTATAGTGTAATATGAAGAATATATATCCATACAACATGTCAATCTTCTCCATTAAAATTATGTCGTTCACTCCCAAGACTCAAGAAAAAATGAATTTTCCATACACTATAAAAATTAGTTCCTTTTTTCTCGTGTTTCTATTCTTTTCCTTCAAATCACTTTGCCTTTGTGCCGTGAGAGCAAATGTTCGTGTCCTGTGAAAAAATCCATGTCATATGAATAAGTAACATGGTCTGTTACACACATTACTGATACTAAAAAAATAAATATAGAATAACTATAGTATGGGATGACAATCCAATTAAGTTCAATATGTTTTATGTTTTTGTCATTTTCTTTATACTCAATTTGTCTTGACCAAAAATCAGCAACAATGTTGTTTTTGCCTTTTATTGATTTTATTTCAATTGATAGAGTATTAAAGACTATCTGTTGATCTTGCTATTGGCTATTCTCTTTTTGTTTAGTGCCATTAACGGTTTATGATCTGTTAAGAGACTAAACTTTCTTACTTAGAATTTGATCAAATTTTGAACAAAATCTCAACAAAGAAACCACACACAAAATAGTGCCTTCATAAATTTGAAGCATATTGAAGAAATTTGACAGGAATTTGATCGTGTGACCTGAGCATTACCCTGTCAGTACATATTAATGTATTTAAAGTTATTGGTGTTGTCACAATCTAATGCTAAATAAATTTAAATATTAACTTAAATTTAAATAACATGACTAGGCAATGTTTCAACTTGTGCATTCATTTCGAACATCACTGGACAATTATTCAACTTGTGCTTTCATTTAAAAACCTCACTAGACAAAGATTCAATTAATGCACTCATTTCCAACATCACTAGACAATTGAATAAGAATAGCACAAATCACTAGAGTCACATAACTAGACAAGTGACTAACAAACAAATCATTAGTTACACATGACGAGACAATTGATTATTAATCAAATAACTGTAAAAGTTACTAACAAACAAATACTACAGACATGTGTCTTAGGCTGGAAAGCTTAACAATCAAATCATATTGATTTAACAAAAGCACATGAGTAGTAAATTTGAATTTTTTTTATGATTACGATAAGAAGGTTATCACCTATAGCAAGTAATTAGGGGTGGTGAATTTAAAAAACAAAAGTAGTATGGGGGAGGGATGTCCGATTGAAGCCATTAAATACTTTAAAAAATATTCTATCTTCAAAAGATTGCTATAGTATTTATGACTATTTAAAACAATTTTCAAAGAACAAATAAAAAAGTCTCAGTAAACATGACATTATTTAACACCAAAAACAATTTGTAGCAATTAAAAGTTTATGTTCACAATGTGCTTTCGAATCACCAAGATGATCCATAAGGTGAAAAGAAATCCCAGTGTCAGGGGATAAAAGAACCAAGTGGAGCATGACATAAGTATAACTCTAGAATTATCAATTTTACCATTATCAGAATGTTTGAATTTGAACTTTCTTCTTGAGCTCTTTTGAATGATAGCCGGCAAGGTTGGGTACTATGTCCCAAATCAAAGGTTATTAATTTTTATCAATGCTAACAAGTATAAAGTAACTGACACTGACCTCACTAGTAAGGTGTAAACTAATTTGAAATTTTAAAAATAATTTAACAATCATAGGGTATAAATCTCTGTTACGATAAATTTCATATCAGTTTATAAATATTAAAAATAGAAAGTATTTTTAATATTTTCTTAATAAATTGTTTACACAAAAATAAAACATGCTTTAAAATCAAATTTACAACAACAAAAAAATTGAATTTATTATAATAATGAACAGGACATCCCAGAAGAATTCTCTTTATAAGTATAAAAGTCATTTTGACTACTTCTATTAAAATGTATATTAAAAAGTATTTTAAATATTTAAAATTGTAAAATTATTTCAGAAAAGTAACAGGTGCACAGATCCAATTATATTAGCTTAAGAATTTAGTGTAAATTTACTTAACACCGGTAACATAAATGCCTGAAATAGCTATCCTTTTCCCGCTAAATTTTGCGAAATACGGTCAAAGGGAAGCGACCATTAAAATAAACAGATGTTTTTAAGACGACAGCGATAACTTCCCATTAATTATTACGGTAATTTTATTTATTCGCTTCAAGAAAGTTAACTCTTGTGACCTTGGTGAAAGATCGTATTAACTTGGTTACTTTTCCTAGTTCTTAATGAAAGTATGGGAACTAACTGCTGTTACCTTGAAGACAAAATAATTTTTTTTAGTTGCCTCTTATTGAGTACTCTTTTATAACAAAAGTTTTTTTAATCAACATAATAATTTTTTTTAGTTGCCTCTTATTGAGTACTCTTTTATAACAAAAGTTTTTTTAATCAACATAATTTTATTAGCTCACCTTAGGATAAAGAATTCTTTTGTGGTTTGAATAACTTTACCTATAACTATAAAGATAACTTTGTCAAGATACAAAGCAAACATTGGTATATTTAAAATGACGAATGCCACTATTTTATTGAATTTCACGAATGTATCCCTAAATCGATCCCTATTTACAAAATTTAGTTTTTTAAAGAACAAAGTGGCTATTCGTACCCAGGTACCATAAGTGAGAGGTTTTGATTAAAAAATTATTTAAAATTTTATTGTTGGGTTTGTAAGACAAAAGGAGGTATTGAATGGACTATGTTTGTAAACTTAATTCTTCAGTTTAACTGCAATAAGCTATCATTACTACCACAAATGACCAATGACATCCGAATAGCTTGAGTCTAATGGTACCCGGGTGCAAATGGCGGCGCTGCGTGTCTGGGTTCATTTTGACTCAGTGCTATTAGGACGTCATTTTTAATGGGATACAGTCGTATCCCATTCTCTCACTTCTGGTACCCCGGTACGAATAGTCGTAGCCTTCAAAGAATGTAAATATATATCTATTCAAACCCTTTCCACCGCAACTGGGTGTAATACACTTGGAGACAGATTGTGATTGCTGGTATCTCGAGTCTCCTTTTTAATAACCTTTCTCATACTCGCCCTCATCCACGAGGTAGTTGGAGTTAGCACCTTGGCCTTGGTGGTTGCAATTATATAAAGTATATAATATAAATTAAAGCATGCGAAAGTGACTAATTTTTGGGGGCGTTATCTTTTTTTGTACAGTCCCAAGCATAATTTAATAGGAAAAAACGTCTGAACTGGCTTATGAACATTATTGTTTGATTGTTATTTATTGATTTTTTGAGTCTGTGTAATCCATAAAATTAATTTTACTTTTTGACAATAAATAAATACAGTGGAACCTCTCATAACGAGCATAATTCGTTCCAGAATCTTACTCGTTAAGCGAAACACTCGTTAAACGAAACAATTTTTCCCATACAAACCAATGTAAAATACGATAATGCGTTCCATGCTGAAAAAATACTAATTTTTCAAAAAATGTTATTAACATTTTTTCAAATAAAATTACTTATGAATTGTTAAGGAGTGTAACAACTTGGAATACAATTTAGAAAATTTTATCGGGCGAAAATAAGTTTCGCCTTCTCACAAATAATGTTTTCGTTCATAGTGTCGCCTTGTAATCGCTTCTCATTTATCCATATTAGAAGCAACCTCTCAGCATTATCAAGAATATGTAACCGTTTCGAAGACATTCTTGACACCCCCTTTGAAGCATCCATCTCCTTAATTTTGTTCTTGAAAATAGTGCAGATCGTTGATGTTGACCGATTGTATGCCCGCGCTAGATTAGCCATGCTCACACCTTGTTCTCTCTTTACAATGATTTTATGTTTCATTTCAACAGTTATTTTTTCTCTCTTACGATTGTCTTCTTGTGGTTTTTTCTTCGAAGACATTTTAGCACAGGTTATTACACTTTGCACATAAAAAATTTAGAATACGGTACTGTCTGAATACAAAATTTGTAAAAACTGGTCATCACACATGAAAACAATACGCTAACAGACCGAGTGCTAAACACAGACTAATGCATCGGCGTGAAAGTCCCAGCTCACAAATGAATGTCGGGAAAAGGGGACTTCCCCTTTTTGCGTAACTCGTTAAGTGAAATTTCGCTCGTTAAACTCTCTGCAGTCTGACGTTTTTTTCACATTTCTTAAAAATCTTAATGTGATTTTTTAAAATAATTAATTAACTGATCTGAAATAGCTCTGATCTGATCAGTTAAATATATTAACTTGTTCATCTTTGACTCAGCTATCATAAGATATTTTTTGTATATTTTATTTTCTTAGTTATAAAAATAATTGAAACATTATTGGAGAATTATTTTTTTTCATTTTATGCAAAAATTTGACCAAATCTTTACACAGTATGAAGGAAAAAAAAAATCCTTGTTATAAAAGATTTAAAATTTATTTAAATAAAATACTTCATCAACTTATACAATTCATAGTCAAACATGACAAAAATTCTTTGAACAATCAAAAAGTTGTCAACATTTTAGCAAAACCTATATTTTGTCTTTTTTTCCTAAAAAATGCACTATAATTTTTCTTTTAATGAAAATTATGTTTTGTATGTAATATATTTTAAAAAATGGGTCTCATAGCTTATAGATTTGTATATTAAATATATTTCTTAATAATTCTTGAGTAAAAGATGACTAAGTAAAATTTGATGAATATATAAATAACTCAAAACAAGAGTCAATTTTTTTTTTATTAATTTTAAAATAGCGGTATTCGCTGATGTTAAAGTTAAAAAAAATTAAAATGTATCAGTACAATAATGCTAATTTTGATATACATGTCAAATACGATCCATTCCTCACTAATGTGATCTATTTTTTCCCATGTACCGGCATTTTTATATATCTTTGTTATAATCCTCACATAACACAGGCTGATAAACTACAGTATTCCTTAATTATATTTATGGACTCTGAACAAATATTATTTCTTAAAACAGTCTGCAGTTTTATTATAATAATTATATTTGATAAATAAGAGCTTGTCCTGGACTTGATTTCTACATAAGATTAGGTAAGATTTTTCACCACAGAATATTCACTCAATAAAGAACCTGTGGAAAAAAAAAAATTGATTGATTCATAAATAAATTAACACTAATGGTATCAGTAATGGTATGCTATCAGTAAGGGAAAATACCATTAATCCTAGTCCAAGTGCCTAAATTAGTATAAAAGTAAACCATTGTACATAGAAAATACATTATAACATATGTTATAACAATATTGTGAGTTTATTCTTTATGCATTTTGCTACCAAGTGATTAGATTAAAACTTACCACCACTTGTTTTTAGGGTAAAATCTTCAAAGATATTCATCCAGTAACTCTGTAACTCAGTAAAAGGGTGGAGTCCAGGCTTAATATTTAGGATCAATAAGGAATAAGGGCTTCTTGATCCAATATCTGCATTTTTGTCTCTCTCTCCTCCTTCCCAATAGAGTTAGAGAGCTTTTAATAAAAACATAAATGTTTTTTTTTTTATTCTGCCGACAGTAGTCTCTACTAATACTAGTGACTAGCGATAATGATAATTAAATTTAAACACATTTCTACTATGCAATATTAGAAAATTTAGAAGATTATTCTTGGCTGTAACATATTTTAAAGAAATATATTTAGTTAATAACTCAGAAGTCCTTAACTTTAAATTTATTTAATTACGCAAGTTCCAATCGACCGAAATTTTCCGCTATTTTTTTAAATTATTTATTTCGCATAGCGACGCTATTTATTTATTATATAATTATTGAAACTCAATAAAATTCAAATAGAATACATCAATGTAAGTATAAATGGATAATATATACTTCAGCCAATTAAAATTATAAAAATATCACTTTATTGTTTTATTATTAATTTTAAAGTCGGGAAATGATAATTAAAATTAAGCTTACTTGTTTACGATAGCATTAGTCGGTACTTTTATATGCAAATCGTGATAAATTTCATGATTAGAGTCTCCATTTGGATACATTGCTTTAGACAAACAAATAACTCCTTGATAAATCGGGAAATTAAAATCATTTGACAATATTCATACTACTATTTAATTTTTTTTGTGAGACTTATATTTTTTGTTTTTTTGGAAATCTGCGAAGCTTTCAAGGGATACTCCGCGCTGAATAAGTTTCCAAAAATATTTTTTTTAAATAGTAATTTCAAATTTTGTAATAATTTTAATTTTTTTACAAATACTTAAGCCAATGAAACAAATTATTAAAATATAATAAATAATTTTTTTCAATAAAAAAAAAAGTTACAAAATAAATAACCCACCCACAAAATCTATGGTACTTATATGTACCATTTCTCTATAGTCGGACTGCAGAGAGTTAAGGGAGCAAATTCTTAAATTTTTTTTTGCTTGTTATGCGAATGACTCGTTATGAGAGGTGCTCGTTATGAGAGGTTCCACTGTATTCTGAATCCATTTGGGTACTGGTACTAACAATAATAACATTAACATGTATTCAACATTACATACTATTTCAAAGCAGAACAGTCACATGTACACATGGAAAATAGGGGCTTTGCACCTCAGCTTGCACAATTTATACATAAAAGAACAGAATGGTCTTTGCAAATATAAATATGTCTTAATAAACTTGCTGAGTTGAAGTGGTTTGGGCAGCTATTTGAAGTGTTTGTAAAGATTTCAAAACACTGGGGATGTTTTGTGTGCAATGTCAATATTGGCTGTCTGTAATTGGCTGCAGTGGATGCCAAGTCAACAATGTTGAAAAACACAAGCAAAGGCCATCTTTTACTTTTTTGTATTCACAGAGAACACCTTCGCCATTTGGTCCATGGCATATATGCCACCTTTGATTTTGTTGTTATCTCTGGTTTCTTGCATTCAGTTTCACTTTCTATATCTGGACGATTGTGTTCAGGAGCAATACAATTTTCTGCCTTGAGCTCTGGTTTTTTACAAGGTTATTTCCTGTCTGAACAAAAACACTGATTTTTTGAGGAGCAGACATTATTATTGGGTAGGAACATCTTGCTCCGTTTCACTGTTCCAACTATAGGGTGAGTCTGTTCTCTGCCATTGGTTTTGCAAGTTTTAGGGGAATGAAATAATAGGCTGTTCTGAAATTTTGGCTACTTCCAATGAAGTTCCTTGTGAGAGAAATCACAATCTCTGGGGATATTCCAATATTTCTCTTTGCTGGCAGGGCACTTACATTTTATAATCTGCACCGACCTCTGAGACCAACCAGTTGTCCACCTACTGTGATGTTCTCTCTAGGAACATAATACCTGGCCAAATTACTCAGGAATGCTTCTCATACATCTCTTATGGGTTCAAAGATGTCAAGGGCCAGAAAGGATTGATCAACCATCCTTGTTATCAAAGCAAATATGAATCAGAAGTTTGCTGAATGTCTTCATTGAAAATGCTGCCCTAAAAAGAGGATTTCCATCAACATGGCTAAATAAAAATTCCACTGAAATGCTGTTCAGATAAAGAGCGCCAGTGTGTAGTAGGCTTTTTCTCACCTTCCCTGTTGGTGCAGTCAACTATTGTTTGTGTCATTTTATCATTAATATTCTGAAAAATTGCTTCAGTGGGAGATAATACAAGATTTATGAAGGGAGTTCGGTTTCAGGTCAATTAAATCATGCCACATATTAAAAAAAAAAACCAACATAAAGAGAGCTATTTACTGTGTTATAAGACTATGGGGGTAACCCATCCAGTTGCCAGGAATTACCAGAAACACTTTTTCCCATTATTTTAAGTGTACGGTTGTGCTATACCCAGTCACTAGGGTCAGGGTATACTATATGTTATTTGGGAAAGTGCTAAATGATATTTCACCATTTTAGTTTATCTTAAATGCAATTTTTGTTTAGTTTGATTTGCCTTAGAAAATTTTGAGGAGAAATAATACCAATTACCAAACCACTGGTAATAGTAATTATTAAATTATCACAAGTAACTAGTACAAGACAAAAATTAGTACACTCAAAATATGGAGGAAAAAGGCTAACTACTTGTAGTACTAACAACTAATTTAATTTTTTAAAGTAGTTATTTACTGATACTGTAGTCTATTCTAACTTATTAACATTAAGTTCATTGTAGTTATTAGGAAATAACATTAAATGAATAATTACTTGATACATTGCCACTCAAAAAAGCTGGTCTGCATGACTGGGTTGAATAGATTCTTGACTTAATACTAAAGTGATAACAACAATTACTGTCGAAAAATAGTAGGCCTAGAGATCACAATCTTAATTTTATGAGAATATTAAATTAAATTTGTTGTTCAGTA
>CAXITT010000787.1:50157-66269 GCA_964033795.1 Lymnaea stagnalis
GGGGGGGGGGGGGGTTGGATTTTTGTTTTTTTTCTCCCCTTAAAATAAAGAGCATTCATGTTTTCATTTTCTTTCAATTAAATAATTTTTTAAAATCTTCAAATGTTTTTTCTTTGTTTTTTATTTTAAACAAATATCTCATTTTTCTCTCACATACAATTAGTTAAACACCATCTATTTATTGAAGCAATGTACATATCTTCTCTTTGCCTCACATTCACATACAATATATATTTATTAAAGCAATGTCAAATATTGACTTTTCTTCATACTCTTTGCCTTGGATTGTTCTGCGCCAACTGAAGAAGATTTGAGTCTTCCCTGGTAGTTTTTATCTTCAATTCTTGAACGCCATCTGAAGATAAAAGAAATATTTATCAACTAAGATTTGTTATCGGTAAAATAACCTCTCCTTATCTATACCCATCTTTCCCAAATGGATAAATCATTAATTGCTACCATACTTAACTACAAATAAATTCAAGCATATGTTTAATCACATTTATCGTTACATCTCTTGTTTTTTGTTGCAAAATTAAAATAAATATTTTGATTGAGCTCCAGTTACATAATTTTGAATAATTAAATGAGAACTTCATTTAAATTGACAAATCACAAGCTTTTAAATTTCCTTCAGAGACTTTACTGATAATATCCCTCACCAATGACAGTTTATGGGTTCAACTGAACTTCACTTCCTTGGTCAACAGCTAAACTCATTTCTAATACTACTTTCAAAGTCTGATACATATCTACAATCACAGGATTACCAATGACCCCTTTGCATAAAAAAAAGATGGTAATTCAATCAGCTAATTTTATCAGTCAGGCACAGCTTTTTAACCCTCGTAAAATAACCAAAGATAGAATATAAATACATTTGGATTACTTCATTAACACGAGCAGTGGTAATATCAGGTCAACTTTTCTCTTCCATGAGTTTAATAGTGTCGGTTTTATTTGGGCCCAAGTTTCACTTGCTTATATCTTTTTACTTTTGAACATTTGCTAACTACTGAAGTATGCCCTATTTCCTGCCGATATTCTCTCTTTTATTTCTGTTAGTAATTCATTTCTTTCATTTAATAAAGATCCTAGGTTTTTGAATTGATTTACTTTTTCAAAAGTGTTTTTTAATTTTAATGATTTTATGCTCGAAGCATTATCATCGCGAGAGTGAACTTAGATGAGTTAATTTTTAAACTAGAAATTCGATGGCTAATCCATTTCAATAATTCAATAAAGGCTTATGATATCTCTTTCCTACTTTTCCCTTACAGCACTGAAGGGGTTGATTGTAGAGAGCGGGTCTTGGGTTTTCCTCAGATGTCAATATGTATCCTTATAACTCAGCCCTTCTCAACCCATTTGGGAGTCGATTGACTCTTTCCCAGGGGTTACCTAAGACTATCAGAAAACACACATACTCTACAGTTATGAAGAAGCAACGACAATAATTTTGTGGTAGGGACCACAGCTTTAGGAAAGTTGAGAACCACTTTTATAACTCTATCCAATTTTAGATTAAATAGCATGTATGACAGTGAGTCTCCTTGCTTAGGCCTCGTCTAATCTGATATTCCTTTGAATATTCTCCCTGAACCTCATAAACAAACGCTTTTTCAGTTATTTTATGTATCAGTCTTATAAAGATATTTTCTTTTCTGATTCTGGTTGTGTTCGTTCCTGCATCCATGTAGTGGCATCTGTGCAACGGTTGGGGGTATGATGTTGCTATTCTAACAGCTACTAGCTGATGCCAGGGCAGCCTTGAAGCTTTCGACAGATGTCGAGTTGACAGTGGCATTGTCCAGGTGGTTCCATGCTATTATTGTGCGTGGAATTGTTTATACTGCACTGTTGTGCACTGAGGCACTTTGAAGCATTTGCTAATGTTTCTGGTGTAATTGTTTATGGGAATGTCAGTGGTGAAGTCCGTGTTCAGTGAGCGTTTTGCTCTTATCAGTCTGCCCGGCTTCTGTGGGGTGAGGTACGTGCCTGCTGTGATGACCGGAATATCCCTCTTGTCTGTCTTTAGGGGCGGGAGGGGGATGTCAAATCTTTTAAAGAGGCCAGTGAAAAAGCCAGAAGTGGTGGATTTGTAGTCTCGAGCGATAAAACGCACCCCGGTACACTGAATTCGCTCCATCTTGTCCACGTCTGGCTTAAGGTGTGGGTCCCAGATGATCGCACCATATTCTAGTAGTGGATGGACGAGTGAGAGATATGCATTTCGTTTGCAGGAAGTTGGGCCGTGGCGCAAATTTCTTCGGATGAAACCTAGGGTGGAGTTGACTTTTTAAAAATTTTTTTTGTTTATATGGGGTGACCATTTTAGGTTATCTGATGCTTGTTGGAGAATTGTCTCGTTTAGTGAGTACATATAGGTTGATGTTTCTTTTTCTTGAGATGGTCATTGTGTAGCATTTGGTTTCATGCCTCAATTGTCCGCTCAATTCATAAGGCACTTCAAATCTGTTTGGAGGTGGTTGTGGTCATCGTAGCCGGTTATCTCTCTGTAGACAAGACAGTCATCTGCAAACAGCCACACTTGAGATGTTTATGTGACAGAGGAAGAGAAGGGGGCCCAGCACTGTGCCTTGTGGAACTCTTGTGTCTACTGTAGCTTTCCCTGATCGGACGCCGTCTACCACTACTTACATGGTACGTGTTAGGAATGTTGAGAGCCAGGAGTGAAGGTTGCCGGTAATGCCGTAGTGGTGGAGCTCATGTAGAAGAAGGCTATGTGGAACAGTGTCGAAGGCCTTTGAGAGTCGAGAATAACCATGTCAACCTGGTTTTGATGCTGTCATATGCCAAAAGAGTTGATGTACTGGGATATTATTTTTTTAACATTTCTCTAATAGGCATCCGATCAGTCGTTGATCTGTTTTGTCTGAATCCACATTGGAAGTCACCTAGTATTTCTTCAGTGAACGCAACTACTTTTGTCAGTAGTTTGTATGTAACATTTAATAGGGAAATTCCTTTGTAGTTTGTGCACTGAAGTTTGGAAGCTTTCTTGTGTAGTGGGGTTATTAGTGCTGTTTGCCATTCTGTTGGAATCTTCTCTTCTTGACAAATTTTAGTTATAAGTTCTGCTGTGATGAGATCTTCTCCAGGGGCTTTGTGGTTTTTCATAGAATTGATTGCGTCTGAAGTTTCTTCTAGAGTTGACTAGTTTATTAAAGGGTCTGGTCCTCCATTTGGTGGTTGATAATTTTCATCTTGTCTATTGTCTGCACTTATGTCCCCAAAATTTCCATTCTGGCTTTCACACATTTGTGGTCTGGCTTGGTATCCATTCTTTTCATATTTATCTTTATGTAAATTGCTCTGATGTTTCCCTCCCTTGATAAGTCTTCTTTTTCATTTAGCTTTTTCCCCCATTTCCTCTTTTTCTTCCTACACATTTTTATGGCTTTCCTCTGGCTTTGTTCCTTTCTTCAACAGTCTGTCTGCATTCATGATCAAATCAGCCTACTCTATTGTTTGATTGCTGCAATTCTCCTACTTTTTCTGATTTTCGGATGTTTTCACAGCATTTTTTTAACCCGATCCCACTGTTCATTTATGTTGTTTTCCCCGTTTCCTCCTGAGATGCTTCTACTTGTTACATCATTTTTGGTATTTATTTTCTCTTTGATTTTGGCCATTGTGAATAATGCTCATTCTCTGCATATATTTAACCCTTACAAGTAGATGGTCAGAGTCTGCATCTGCTTCTTACAACTAGTATGTCTGATCCTTAAAACCATTGATTAAAACGTGGGTAATTCAATCTGGTCGGTTCCAAGTAACTTTGTGTATGTATATTTTTTGAGTGGAAACTTGGTGCTGCTAACTGACATCTCTTTTATTGAAGCAAAGTCTATGAGTCGGATCCCATTGTCATTGGATTCTTTATGCAGACTTTACCTTGCCAATAGTTGGCATTGAAGTCGTCACTCACTATTTTAATATCATGTCGTGGTGCCTCTTTGTAGATCTTTTCCAGTGTCTCATAAAAGGATTCTTTTCCCCAACCTTCCATATCTTTGATGGGAGCATGAACGTTAATAAATGTTAGATTAAGCATTTTTCCTCACAAAGAGCACAATCTTTCATTCTCAGATCTACTGCAGTTGGGAATCCAAGCATGGAAATATAAAAGCATCAGTTCTGAGTGGAATGAAGTTTAGGGATTGCCAGAGTTACAGGGATGGATGGGAAAAGACCATAAAAATGACTGTTACATCGTTAGATAATATTACTAGCAGGCTACGGTGACCATGGTGACTGTCATGAAATTTTTCAGATATTATAATTAAAAGGTTATCCTCTAAATCAGCAGTTCTCAACCTGTGGGTCCCGACCCCCTTGCGCGACCCTGTCATGGGGGTCGCCTAAGACCATTGGAAAACACATGTTTTCGATGCAGATGGTCTTAGAAACCGATTGATTTGGTCAGGCTAAAAAACCAGAAATGTCAGAAATTTTCATTATGATTGAAGGCGAATTTGTTTCGAAGCTGAGTGCAATTTCCGTCTCTAACGACACTGTCCGGATAAAAAACCGATGACATGTCTGTTGATATTCTTGATCAGGTAATCCAGGAAATTAAATCTGCTCCACTTCCAATATTTAGTATCCAGCTTGATGAATCTACAGACTTTGCAAACTGTTCACAGTTACTAGTTTATTTGAGGCATATTAATGATGGTGACTTTAAGAGGAGTTTCTTTTCTGCACATGATGTATTTGACAGAGTTGCTTTATTTCTGAAAGATCATAATCTCTTGGAAAAGTTTTGGGTTGTTTGCAAAGATGGTGCTCCAGCTATGCTAGGATGTCGATATGGATTCAACGTCTAATACTGAATGAGTCACAAAAAGTCATCGGAACTTACTGATTGATTAATCGGCAACTATTAGCTACGAAGAAGCTGTCACAAGAGTTAAAAGAAGTAACGAAAAGTGTTGTAAGTTCTGTCAATTTTATAAAGGCAAGCACTTTAAACATTCGACTGTGCAACGAGGTGATGCGTCGAACAATGCTCTGCTATTTCACACCGAAATGAGATAGTTGTTTAAAAATGTGTTTTTGAGCTCCGTGATGAACTCAAAACTCTTTTAAATCAGAAAGCAAGACCGCAGTTAAAAGCTCTTTTTAGTGATAAAAGTGAACTGCAGAAAATAGCTTACTTGGCTGACATCTTCGCCATCTTAAACAAGTTAAATTTATCACTGCAAGGACCAAATGCAACATCCGATTAAAATGATAAATTCTGTGAAGGAACACTTGCACATGCTTACAGACGAAATTTCATCGTACTTTCCAAATCTACCTGACACCCCATTTGCACTTGCCAGAAGTCCATTCACAGTCAAAGTTGAAGATTTTCCTGAGTCAACACAAGAGGAGTTCATTGAACTTATTGACAGCGATACAGCGAGAAATGATTTCTCTACAATGCCAGTTACAAAATTCTGGATCAAGTGTTTGCAGTCATACCCTTTTCTGTCTGAGAGTTGCGCTTTTCTCTTCCTTTCCAACAACATATCTTCCTGAAACAGGGTTTTTCCAGCTTGTTGGTAATCAAGCCTAAAGATAGAAGTATGACTTGTGGAAGATCATCTTCGTTGTGCTCTTGCAAAGACTGTTCTGAGCATTTCTGATCAGGTAAGAAAGAAACAATCTAAACCTTGGCACTGATGTTGGCTTTTAGCATACTGTCGCAAAATGTAGCAAAGTAGTTTACTGTTGTTAAATAAGACCCATGCTACACCATGCTTCAAGACAAAATTTCATTTATTTGTAATCAGAAATTAATATTTCACAATATATTGGTTTTTGTGATTATTGCTTTAATTATGTTCAATTTGTAACAATCAAAATGAATCCTGCATATCAGATATTTACATTACGATTCATAACAGAAGCAAATTACAGTTATGAAGTAACAACGAAAATAATTTTATGGTTTGGGGGTCGCCACAACATGAGGAACTGTATAAAGGGGTTGCGGCATTAGAAAAGTTGAGAACCACTGCTCTAAATAATTGTATTTTTTTTTATAATGACTATGAAATTTGATTCATCTTTTAATTTGATAAATACAGGTAACAATGACTATTGCTCGTTTCATTATATTTAATAAAATCTTAAATAACAAATACTATTGCTCATTTTATATTTACTATTTTTGTTTAAGCCCAAGTTTTCACTTAAGTAGTATAGTCGACCGATTGTTATGCTGCTAAAGGTATTTTTCCCCAAATATTTTGCTGTATTGATGTTGAACATTTCCTATACATTTACTATTTGCTATACCCAGGTGGCCCAACTTAGCATGCTCATTTATTTCATAGTAAAATTTCACATACCTTTTTGTCCAAAGTTGTCATTTAATGGATTGATTTCTAAGAGATGGAAGATCATTAGAACATGTCTTGTTGAGGTGTGGTTTCTCTCGACTATTCATCTTGTGATTGCTCTTGACCATTCATTCCTGTTGAAGAATGATTACAGCTCATGATGAAGGAATGCTTAATAAATTTAGCATGTGTATTAGTATCAGAGGCGTAACGAGGGGGGGCGGGGGGGGGGGGACGACATCTGTCCTCTGGTGCCAAAATGTGCTTTGATATTATTTTATTGATAAAAATAACGGGTTTGAGAGTTGAAAAAAAGAAAATGGGGTGCTTTAAAATGAATCTTGTCCCCGGTCGCCAAACATCATCGCTACGCCTCTGATTAGTATCATTTCGAACTCTTTTTACCCATCAAAATTTAATTCACATTTAACACACTAGCACAGTGGTTCTCAAACTTATTCAAATAAAGTTAAACTTTAAACTAAGGAGGGGTGTTAGTTTTGACCAATGATTATAATTATTGTTAAGATATTGTATAACCCCCACCACTTAAAGCAGTTCTTCACAATCATTTTTGCCCCACTCCCCATCTGAACGCACAAAAAGGTTTCATATCACCACCTCCCATATTCCCTTCTAGAAAAAGCATTAAAAAAAGTATTGGGTATTTCAAATTTGAGGCATGCTAAGGTCTCAGTAAAGTGTAGTGACCTTGAAAAAATGTCCAATCTAACATTAATTAAATGCCCCCCCCCCCCAAACTCTTTCCATAATAACAGTAAATAAGTTTTGTTAAGATTTTTCATTTCTCCTCAACTAATACTGTGATATCTACTTCTTAGCCCTATTATTAGCTTTCTTCATGGTAGTATAAAATTTGTAAATGGTTATAAAAAATAGAATGCATTATTTATTTGTTTTAACTTAAACTAATTTGTATTTATAAAATTATTGTTATATTATTATTTTTCAGTTAGCCCAATGTCAAATGTAAACAATGCTGTATCCATGGATATTATTTTGTAGACAATCAGCTGAGTTCCCTTTTCAATGAAAAGTTGAATTAAAAGTAATTGAGGCAGATTGTTTTCTATTTTGATGTCTTTTTATTTAGATTGTAAATTTTGTGTTTGAGCTAAATTAATTAAATTTAAATATATTTTGACAGCATCTATGATGGGCAGATGTCGATGAGTATGATTATGATGACAATGACTGTGGGACTCAAAGTGGATTTGTGCATTTTGACCAGACATAAAAAGCATACTGCTTACTAATGAATGTTTAAACAAGAGAGATATAAGGAGATTTCAAAAGCAAATAGACTTTTTCAAACTCTAATTTACTGCAAATTGGGTTGCATATATTTGTTAGTACGCAATGTGCAGGACAATGAACCAAAGAAACTTTCTGTTTTATAAAATTGGTATAACTTCATTGAAGAGTTTTATCAACTAAGAGGATTTATTAAGAATACAGTACTTATTTAAGTACTTATTTTACAAGACTGTGGTCCAGGGAATCCTTATTTGATGAAATATGACTAAGGACAGATTCATGGCCATACTGAGTTTCCAAAAAGTTTCTGATACTGAAAATAAAGGAGACAAGCTGTGCAAAATTGGGAGACTCTTAAGTTCCTTAATGCAAAATAAAAAGAACTGTATCAGCATCATGAAAATGTAGCGATTAATGAACACTTTTGGAAACATAGGACATTATGACATTTAGGCTGCGTTCTCTCCCCTGTACTGTATACAATATATACCAATGTTATTCAAAGCTCAAGTGACACCGTTCCAATCTTAAAATTTGCTGATGATGCCACCATCATTGGCTTACTATCTGAAGAAGAAGGGTTATACCGCATCTTAGTAACACGCTTTATCAATAGGTGCGATGAAAATTTTCTCCCGCCGAATGTCTCAAAAACAAAGGAAATGGTTGTTGATTTCAAGAGGGAGGAACACCAGATTACAGATCTCGACAAAAAAATCAAAGTGGAGAGAAAGTAGATGCATATAAGTACTTAGGTGTCACCATTAATAATAAGCTGACATGGCAGGAGCACAGCCAAATGCTGTATAAGAAATTCAGAAAGACCCACCTTCCTAAAAAAACTGTACAATTTTGGCGTAAACTTACTCTACAGTTCAACAATTGGAAACCTGCTCAATTTCAGTATTACCTGCTGGTGTGGGAATTCAACGTCTGATATTAAACACCACATAAACCAACTTATCAAGAAAGGTAGGAACATAACACAAACTAAACATCTTTCACTGGAAAAACTATTTGAAGAAAGATGTTATTGTAAAATTAAACACATTTTGGATGATACAACCCACCCTCTTCATCACAGATACTTAGGATTGGCCCGTTCGGTACGAATTCTTTCCATCACGGCAAGGACTGAAAAATACAAAAATTCTTTTGTTCCCTAATCTGTACGAATTTAACAGCGTGCTACCCCTTAAGTCACAAATCTTAATAAGAACTAATAAATCCCTGATATGGCAAAGAGAACTCACTGAATGGCTGCTATTGAAAAATTTATTACAAATGTCTTGTGTTCAAATTGTTTTTTTATATGTGCTGAAATTGTACAATGCAATCATAAAGCATTTCCATTTGTTTGGATCAATAACAGAATCTTATCTTATCTTTGACGATGTACCGGTTACTTTAAAGTCTGACATTTTTACATGTGCGCTGAAACATGACAATAACAAACAAAATTTAAATTGCATTTCCAAAACAAGGGAAAAAGGGTCAGAGTATATATCAGATCCTTTGTTTGTGATACATTTTATGTTTTAATAAAGAAAGAAATTGTTTTCAAGAATGTATATGCATCATCTGGATGACCGATTAGATAAACTGATCGATATCTCTGATATAAAATAAAAATGTACCCTTTTCCTTAGCTTTTATTTTTATTTAATTCTTACTAATAATTTTTTAAGTGATAATTACAGGCATATGTTTGAAAATTATTTTATTTTAAATTATAATTGTGACTTTTTGTGACATTATTTCCTTGATTGATACAGTGGCCACAAAGTGAGTCTATTCTTTTGAAAAATGAATATTTGTTGAAGTATTAGTAGTATTGAGTATATGGTAATAAAATATAAATTTAACTAATATTTTAAATATAATTGGAAACATTTTTTTTCCCCTTCTTTGTAAAGCTGTGATGCTATGTTTTTTGTCGACTGAAAAATGTTTTTTTGTTTTGCCTAAAAATAATAATAAATAAATTTTGGAAAGTTTATTTTGAACAAATACCCAATATCAATTAAAGAGCATCACCTAATATCAATATAAGAGCATGCAATTGCCTTTAGCTACAAAATTACACCTATGAGACACTTTGATAGTGAGTTGTAATATCAACAAATTGAAAAATCTGAGAGTTAATAACTGCAGTAACTACAGTAAATTAAGATTTAGAAGATGCTCAAAATGAATGATTATTCCTGAGAAGCCGTGTTGAAATAGCAAGAAAACAGAAAAGGTTTACCGAACATATTCTAGGTGACTATCAATTTGAATTCCGACAGAATAGACCCACCACAGATCATATTTTGACCACCAGATGTCTCTAGAAGAAATGTTAAGAATACAACATCCCCATACAACAACCATATGTGGACTACACAACAGGTTAGACAGGAAATATCTGCAAAGTGCACTATAGAAACTTGGAGTTTCTAAATATAGAAACTTGGAGTTTCTAAATATAGAAACTTGGAGTTTCTAAATATAGAAACTTGGAGTTTCTAAATATAGAAACTTGGAGTTTCTAAATATAGAAACTTGGAGTTTCTAACAAACTTACCTGGTTTATACATGACGATGGCTAACTCCAAAAAAGAATCAAAGTACAGGAAGAGTACTTGAGGAACTTTCATATTAATCAGGGCCACTGAGTCAATGACACTCACTGGCATGTATCCTATTTAACATCCCTTTAGAAAGCGTTATGAGAAACATGCATATGCGCACCAAATGAACTATCACAAACAACTTCCAGAGAAACATACATGTGAGCACAGGATGAACTAATCACAAACAACGTATCAACCATCAGGACACCAACCAACTTTAAAAAGCCCAACCAGTGCAGTACCTGGCATATGCAGACAACATAGCTTTACCGGGGAGAAGCAGCATTGATATAAGTTAAGCATTCCATGAATTAGAAGAGTTACCTCTAAAGGTAAATGAAGTGAATACAAAGTGTATGTTAATGTCACATATCAGACACGCAGGTGACAAAATCAAAGTAAACAAGCACACCAGAGAGAGAGTGAGTGAGCGAGAGAGACAGATGAAATAATGACAGAGATGAAAGAAAGGATAAAAGCAGACCATTCTTCTTATTTCGGCCTACACGAGCTACAACTAGGAAGCAGAAATCTCTCAAGGAAAACTATGATGACCCTATACACAACTTTTATTATCATAAGACCAATGGTAATGCAAAACAGCCTGACAAAAGAAGAAAAACTGTTAAAATGTTCAATAGCTGGAAAATCCTCAGAAAAATATACAGTCCAGTGTTAGATAATGATGGATTGGTATATATATTTATTTATTTAGGCATTTTTATATAGCGCTTACCATAAAGCTCTAAGCGCTTTACAATTATTAAAACATGTAAACTAAGTAAATAAAAATGAGACACTAGGATAGTAACTACTATACTATAGAAACAATGAAAATGGCTATAAAACGAGGACACTTTGACACTTCAGGATCAACCAGAAACAGAAAATGAGGAAGGGCAAGGAGGGTGCATCAGAGGTGATAGGCGGACCTAAACAGATGAGTTTTAAGGGACTTTTAGAAAATGGGCTCTGGTTCACAAGTTTGTAGTGGCTTGCTGGCTAAAGAGGTGCTGCCCCCTATCGCTAGACTGGGACCAAAACCACCATTATTGCATGAGCCTGTGCTAGCAGACAAAGAGCGTGCATAGTATCTGCCGAAAATGGAAGCACTTAAAGGGCTACCAGCAGTGGAAAATCTGCAGCTGGAAATTAAACGGTAGAAACAGGGTAGGGAGCATGATTACATGTTGCCCTTTAAGGATACGAGGCATGAGGTGAGTAGTGGCAACTCAAGCCAATGGTTCTAGTTACATAGCAGTTAATCTAGTTGTACCTAGGCAACCGTTTCGTCCCAGCTGCTTTGTAAATTAGTTTCAAGGTAGAAACCCACTGTAGAAATCTAAATCCAACGGCGTCGGGCATTCCCAGGGATGGGCAGGGTAAGATTTTAGGATGTAAATACACCATCCCGACTCCTGATGCTGTGAGAGAAGCGTCACCGGCCTACCGGATGTCCTTGTGCTGGGGTGACCTCCACTGGTACTCAATGGAGTGAGTGCGGGCTGGGGCTGTCCCGGCAAAGGGAAATCTCCAACGTTCCGCTTCCCAGCCTGATAACTCAGGCTTGGGGCGTGAGGGTGTGTGTGCTTTGGGGAGGGCATAAAGAGCTAATGTACTAGCTCGATAGCCCAATGAACATTTTCAGTCCCAGAACAATCCGTAGTTGCTGCAATTTAAAGGTGCAGGCTGCTTTGGGCAAGAAACCTTGAGAGGATATTAGATTGTAGAGCAGCAAAAGTGATCTACAGACAGAAGCCTAGGGGTTAACGGCTCAACCGTCGATCAAGACTGATATGGATTGAGTTGTAAAGGACTAAAATCACCTGGAAGGTGTAAAGTCATGGATCAGCTTAAAAGGGAGGATGTTGTAGAGCAGATCAGGCCCCTATGATGGGCTGTAGCACATATGATGATGATGTCTGAATGGAAGGATGTGGTGGAACAGGCCAGGGCCCTACTAATGATCAGCATTAACAAATTGATCCGTTTATCTATCTCTATTTCTCCCATTTAGCGGCATACTTATTATTATAATTATTTAATTTGAATTTTTGGATGATGTTTAAGAATGATCAACACATAATTAAGTCTAGACATGGCTATAAATAAAAAATCAGCATGTACTGTAGATCCCTATTCAAAGGCCTATTTACACAAAAAATATTTCAATGGTATAAGTGGGCCTTTGAGTCGGTCACAGGAGGTTTTCACCAGGTACATTGATTCTATTATAGAAAACAATAAGATTGTGTCTGTGTGTGAGCATATGACTGATTCTGTTCAGTGTGGTTACGGTATATATATGTAGAAAAGTGAAGTGAGTCGCTGTTATACATAATACTGAATGTTTAATAGTTTTAAGTCTTTTTAATAAGCAATTATTTTTAAGGTTTCGATGAAAACCTTTAAAATAATTTCCCAGCCAAAACTGAAAGAGTACACTAATAAGCAGATTACACACTTTTCAGGGTTTTCCTGGCCAAAACTAAGATTGTGGTTGGCTTATGATCCATTGGGAATAAATTTCCAAGATCCCAATAATGGCAAGTTACCTCAAGATTATTACCCAGTATGATAAATCAAGCATCAAGTTAAAATGTAAAAAAAATTAAAACCAAAATTTTTTTTTTTAAATTAGTGGCATAGGTAAATGAAAAATAAATAGAATAAAAAGGACTGGATTTACCTGAAGTAAAATTTTGACCAGTCATTGCCCTAGCATGTCATGATTCCTCCTGCACATTCATCATAAGAGCAGCTGTGAATTCTGGCAGTGATGGGGGTCTTCAAGTGATCTCTGTGAAAACAACAACTTTAACCTGGAAGTAAAATAATTCATTAATTAGTAGAAGACAGAAACTTTGTTATATTAGAGTGCAAGCTTGCATTAATATGAAGACAATATCCTATGAACAATTTTAACCTGAAAGTTACCATCATAAAAAGTACCAAAAAAAAATTAATCACACACTTGGTATAATCATTGCTTTTACACCAGCCATGTTTGCATGGGTGTTTCGACAAAAAATTCCTGGTTCTCTAAGGGAAAGTTGAATAGCTTTGTTTATTTAATCTATTAAATAAAGTCCAAACACTATTGGAATTAGGGAGGTGGTGTTAAATGAACAAAAGAAAACCTTCAAAATGGTCACGTCAAGCTCAGTGCAGGATTTTAACTACAACTGCATTACAGTAGTGAATCTTTAAAAATGTAAATAAGATTTTTTTTCACAGATCAATGGTAATATAATTCTAACCTGCAAGATGTAACTCTTGATTATTACTACTATGATTTTAACCAAAAAATGTATGCTATAGCGACAGATGAATCTAAATATAAGACGCAATCCATCTAAATAGCTCTTTTGCATTTTTTTTATTACTTCTTTTACAGCAAAAATGCACTCAATATGTCAGAAGGAAATTTAGATTTTTTTAGGGATTTTTTATCTAATTTTAACTAAATTAGGAATGTGCAAGACTTTACCCTAACCTAATCAGTGAAACTAACCATTCCAATACAGTCTTTTGATATTTTTACATGCACTAGCTGGATTTATCTTTATATAAAGTGCATTCAAAGGATCAAGATACTAATATTTATTATTAAAGGGGGATTAGGATGATGCTAGGTATTAAGAGAAAATGTAAAGATATGTGTTTATTATGGCATGTAATTTACTAGGACAGAGGCTCCCAGACTGTGTCCTGCTGCGACCTCAAGTGTTAAAAAATTAATGGACTTAATGCAAGCCATTTATAATTAAGTTGGTATTTTTCGTTAGTTCTCCAACCTACTTGGTACTCTGTACTTATTAAAGTAGCAGTTGGTTTTGTGCAGCGTCTATGCTGTATCAATTAAATATTGTTTTGATAGAGTCAAGTGAAGTTAATAAGGTATGTCTTCTTGTATAAGTATAAGGTTTCAAAAATGGATTAGATTGTTTAAAAAGTGCTATTTTACAGTGCACAAAGAATGTGGCTTAAAGCAAAATTGAAAAGACGTGGGTGCAGCAACGGTGCTGTGACTCCAAAACGCTTGGGAAACTCTGTCTAGGATATTTGAAATCCATGTACTAGCATGGTAAGGGAGCAGGTCACCCGAAAGCTTTTTTGTTAACCCTCTTGGGACGTAACCCTCTTGATCTCTCGCTGTCGAGCAGTGAATCTGACACTGATGAAAACAATCAGGAAAGTAATGAAGACAATCAAAATGATTATGTTTACGATAATGCTTTGAATCCTTGGATTAGGGTTTCTGAATTGGATAGAGATGACGCCAATGAATTTTTGGAAAAAAATAGAGCCTTTAAATATGCCTCATGGGATAAGCACCCCATTTGAGTACTTATGCCAATTTTTACACAATATATCATTAAAATGTTTGTGAGAGAGAATAATAATAATAACTAATAAGTATGCAGACAACTTTCTCAGTAACACCCAGCTCAAATAAATCATAATTGGATGCACAATGGTGAAAAGGACCTCTCTGTCTGAAGCAACCGAAAAGTACCCTGAAGACAGGAAAAGGAGTAGAACTCTGTGCCAGGGGTGTCTAAAGGGCCTCCATGGGCCTTATTTCCCAAAACACATGTGTTAAGATCCATTCATGCTTCATCCATCAAAAAATTCACATAATTTACACCGGTAAGTCATGTTTATTCTCAGTCGAAATCGACGAGTCTGTTGTATATGTGTATTCATGTGGACATGTGGCATCAACATGTTAAAGTAGATGGTTTTTATGTCTTCAACGCCATTCTAGACCATATTGTTTAATTTTGGCCACTACAGTGGCAGAGGACCTTTAAAGAAGAAGGTATGTTTTTATTCAAAATAACATTTGTTTCATTAGAAGTGTGAAGTCGAAGTGTTTTAATGGAAATGTGAAATAATGTATAAGTATAATAATTTTTTAATTAAACGTTTTTTTAGTTTTAGGCCTAGGCTAATTCAGATTGATCAGGTTTAGGGATACATTTAGGGTTCAGGTTAGTTTAGGGATACATTTAGGACATAAGTTCGTGGGTCACGATAACCAAGATGGCGGCCGCGGGCTGATCTCTCCGAATTGTTTTTATTCAAAAGAACTTTTGTTTTATGGCAAGTGTGAATAATAATAATTTTTGCTGTGAATTAAAATTGAAGTATCCACTTCTGATACCTGGTCCGAATAGCCGCAGCCAAACTTTTCATTACAATTACAGATCTAGTCAGTAGCCGATTTGCCGCCAAAAAGCAACTTTGATCTTGAATCTTGATTGATGTCATGTTAATGATTATAGAACTATATTTAAAATAGAATTAAAAAATACAATAAAATTATAAACATAAATGTATACTTACTTGCTCTTCGTGTTTCTTCAACGCTACCGGTACATTACAGTCTTTAAAATATGGCACATTTCTCGATTGATAATAATGGCTGTAACTGTATGATAGCAAACAAACAGGAAGTATCCGTCATAACCGTCACGTGACCAATCGAATATTATAAAGACCTCACGTGACCAGCCGGGTCCGAATAGCCATTTGTTGCTGAAGGTACCCGGGTACCTAGCCACTCCGTATAAATTATACCGGTACCATATTATTAATACAAATGTACTGGTATTCATAGCCTCCAACTTCATGTTTTTTCATATATGATAAATTAATATTATATTAATTATTTGCCGTATTGCAATAAAAATAGTTTTCACTTATTTGTGTTAGTTTTATTTTTAAAAAATGTGAATCTTATTAATCTTAAGGCCTAAATGAAAATGGCAGCATGTTTGGAAATACATTTTCTTTAAGTTAAAGGTAGGGGAATCATAGGAGGACTGCTTTTATTTTTTCACCACGTATTGGGGGG
>CAXITT010000787.1:66329-101741 GCA_964033795.1 Lymnaea stagnalis
GGTTTAGTCAAAAGAAATAATTTTCCCAAATCATGTTACACAAAGCAACAGGAAGTCCACAAAAACAAAAAAATTGATGGGGGGGGGGGGGTGCGCGGACCGCACACACTGCTCGGTCTAACTAAATTTCATAAAAGGATAACCGATCACACATACATTTTCCACACAAGTAACCAATCCAAATGCATGCTTTATTAAAAGTTGATGCATCAGAAATGAGGTATAATTAGGTCAGAAAATTTTTTGAAAAATTCCGTTTTTGACCATGATTCATCACTGGTTGAAGTTTTCGGTAACTTCCTTAAGTGACAGAAATATATATTTATCTTAATTCTGTGAAATAAAGCTTTCCATTGATACCGGTACCAAATATGATGTGGTCTAGCGATTCCAAGTACATGAATCGAATCAGTAAAAGTTAAAAACATTATTAAAATGAATTTTTAATCATTTATAGCAGGCCTGCACAACTCAAAATGTAAGGCGGGCCATAATACTTGATGAAAAACGTGTGCAGGCCAAAAGAAAATAGGACAGGACTTGTGCGGGCCAAAATAAAATAATACAGGGGCGAAAGCTGTTAAGAAAATAATAAAAATAAAGAATATTTCTTTACTTCGCGGGCCGCCAAGTGGGTGCTTCCGCATGTGGCCCGCGGGCCATATGTTGTGCAGGCCTGATTTATAGGAATAACAAAAGAAATATTTTACAAAAAGGTAAATACCAGGTACCATATTATTTAACATTGTTTTTTGAATTGGACTTAAAAGATTGGAAATAACTTTATAGTTATACATAGTTGCAGGCACCGGTAGTTGTTAAATGTTTATTTTGTCTATTTAATTTAGTATTAAATTTATATGTATCTTACGGTACCATAAACATTTTTCTCGTTCATTCAAAAGGAGAAAACAAATATTCAGTACTGGCAATATCAATGGTATTTGAAAGTAAAGTAAGGGTTTTGGTTGAAACTTCCCTTGTATTGTATGATGTATTTTATAAGTAACGCTTTGTAACTTAAATTACTTCCCTTGTATGAACAAATTAAATTATCTGTTGTGCCAGAAAGTTCCTTGTGCATATATATTTTTAAAATTAAAGGTTTTGATATTGCTATTACATTACAACATTTACTTTTGCTTCACTGTACTGGTACTAGGTGGTAAAACTCTTGAACTTGTGACTAAGAAGTTAGATCCAGGAACTCTGTTCCTTTTGCTTTCATTTACATATTTTTTGTACAGTACAGTGACACAAGGTTTTCTCATTCGTAAACATGGGTTGTAGGTCAGAAAAGCTTTGTGCTTTGATTTGGGTCGTTTCGTGGCCTTGGGGGTGGATGTGCATATTTGTTATAGCTCTTGTCATTGTATCATAGGAAAAAAAAACCACCCCCTCCTCCGCAGTGCTATACAAAACGGTAACAAATTGCTTAAACAACATAAATAATGTAGAACTTCCAACTTTTTTCTCTAAATATAGACAGATAGTATTTATTGCCAAGTGAAAAACACAGCGTTGGATGAACAACAAAAAAAAAAGTTAAGTGTGAGACTAAGATAAATATTTATTCATTAATAGCATTTTAATTTCTATTACAGTAAAGAGTAAAATGTTTTGTTATTAATATTTAAATTTTGTGAATAACAGTGGTGACAACTGACAGAGTCTGACTAAAGAGAATTAACATTGCACATTGAAGTTATTGTCTTTAAATTTAATTACACAAAATATGCAGCCAGTTGTGCCATTTTGTCCTTTGGTTTTCCTCTGCCGCGTCCTCTACCTCTTCCCCTGCCTCTCCCTCTTCCTCCTCGGGTGGCCCGAGCTCCGCCGCTCCTTCTGAGCGCAACTGCATGATGTTTCTCCATTAATGGTTTGAACACGGCATCGCAGAACACGCAGCCTGTGTGTTCAGATCTGGCTTCTGGTAAAGGACTTTTGCCTTCCTGTAAAACAAGTTTAGTTTAGCTAGTTACCAGTAAATGCTCCATTTTAATTAACCTCTTGCTTACCACAAGAATTTGATCCAATTAAACTCCAAGATTATAAAATAACCAGCTATTATCCTGCCTGCTTTTGAAGTAAACCTTCCTATCTACCTAAGCACAGGGGGATAACTAAAATATTCTGCTACACCAGTGTACAGTTAAATGGTAGTGAAAAATAATGTTATCTATTAGTACATGGCTTAGCCAGATGTTCCTGACCTCCACAACACAGGTATAGGATCTTCAATTTTTTCTGTTTTTGCACTAATTTGAATCAAATCACATGTCTTTAATATAGTTTCATCAACCAAGCTTGGTCAAAAATGAATCATCAAGATCTTGGACAGACGTGGACTCAAATGTAAGATTAGCTTTAGTTAGAAAGCCATGCCCATTATAAGATCAGCTTAATTAGAAAGCCAAGCCCATTATAAGATCAGCTTAATTAGAAAGCCAAGCCCATTATAAGATCAGCTTAAGTTAGATAGCCATGCCCATTATAAGATCAGCTTTAGTCAGATAGCCATGCCCATTATAAGATCAGCTTTAGTTAGATAGCCATGCCCATTATAAGATCAGCTTAATTAGAAAGCCATGCCCATAATAAGATCAGCTTTAGTTAAGTCAGATAAATAGTGATTTGATTCTTGAACTGTCCATTATCTTTCTGTAGATCAATTAAATTTCAAACAGAAACAAAAGTAAGACTATAACTATAGCTCTAGTTTTATTGTGAAACACACCCTGATATTTGCTGCAGCTCATGGCCTTAATAGAAGGAAAGTTAGGCGCCAACAACAACTTAATGTAGCTAACCAGTTAAAGTCAATATTGTTATCAAGGGAGTAAAGTTCTATGACAGCTGATTTTTGCCCTTGAGAAATACTTAAGCTATCTTGTGTTTACATTGTTCTAGTTTAAAAAATGTTGCCTTGGCAAGAATATTTATCTATAATCTATGTTTCGAAAATGAATGAATACATTGTAATAAAATACATGTCCATTTATTAGTTTCGGCATAAGATTCTTTTCTTATCTACCCGATTCTTTTCAGTATCATCAATATTTTTGTTAAAAATGAACACCTCATGAAGTGCTTAGTTTATTTTTCCACCCTGTTTACAAACCAATGCCTTACCTTGAATGCGACCTCTACAACATTGGCACCACAATCTTCACACGAGTCTTCTTTCACACTTACTTTGGTGGCTCCGTCAAAGAAGTGAATTACAACATTGCACCTGAAAGAATAATTGAACTGTCAAGGTAATCATTTACCAACATCCGTCTCATTTTTAAATTATAAAAGAAAATTACTTATCAGAAAAAAAAACACAAATCTTTTCAGCATTGTTGGCACGAAGGGAGACAAAAATATATCATTAATATTGGATGTGCATTTTGAGCCAAAGAAAAAAAAAAAAAAAAAAAGCAATAATACACAGCAGCAATCACCGCAAAAATACACAGCAGGAAACAACAACAATAAAAAAAAATTACTTAACAAAAAAAAAAACACAAATCGTTTCAACATTGTTGGCAAGAAGGGAGACAAAAATATATCATTAATATTGGATGAGAATTTTGAGCCAAAGAAAAAAAAAAAAAAAGGAAAGCAATAATACACAGCTGCAATCACCGCAATAATACACAGCTGGAATCACCGCAATAATACACAGCTGGAATCACTGCAATAATACACAGCTGGAATCACCGCAATAATACACAGCTGGAATCACCGCAATAATACACAGCTGGAATCACCGCAATAATACACAGCTGGAATCACCGCAATAATACACAGCTGCAATCACCGCAATAATACACAGCTGCAATCACCGCAATAATACACAGCTGGAATCACCGCAATAATACACAGCTGCAATCACCGCAATAATACACAGCTGGAATCACCGCAATAATACACAGCTGCAATCACCGCAATAATACACAGCTGCAATCACCGCAATAATACACAGCTGTAATCACCGCAATAATACACAGCTGTAATCACCGCAATAATACACAGCTGTAATCACCGCAATAATACACAGCTGTAATCACCGCAATAATACACAGCTGCAATCACCGCAATAATACACAGCTGCAATCACCGCAATAATACACAGCTGCAATCACCGCAATAATACACAGCTGGAATATCACAGATTGCTCATATCTGCTCAATTAATAACAAATCAGTTATGACAAAATGTGAAAGTATAAAATACAATATCCTTACTTGTTACATGCCATTCTCCATTTGGGTCCTGAAGTCAGATCAAGAACTAACACACCATTGTCACACTCTACACACTCTGATACACCATTCTGTCCAAAAGAATGGGAGCAAGTGGGATGTGTGCATTCATTGCATCCCATTCCTTTACGCATGTCATTAAATGGTGGGTTGTTATAACAGTATGGACATAACGGGTAGGTCTGCGAGAAGATAAAATCATGAAATGCTAATTGAGCTCTTATTTACAAATTGCATGACTAAAAAGAATATAATTTTAATTCTCCTTCAGCTAATTGGACAGTTTCAGTTAGTGCATTTAGTATTTTAACAGCAAATACATCATGGCATATAAATATTTCCAATTGCTATAGTTGATGATGGTTCAAACAAAACTGGAGCTTAAAAATCTGGGATAAAGTCAATGAAAAAAAAATGCATCCATTAAGCCAAATCTAATAATAATTTTATTAAGAATCCATCTGTAACCAACCTTTCCCTTAGCTCCAGTTGTCCACAGAACTAACTCAAACTCATCCAGAGGACATTTCAGTTCTTTGTATAGTTTGATGTTTCCATTCTGTGGCAGTGAAAATGTAGTATCACATGAACAACAGTAGAGTCGAGATGGTTTTGCTTGCACAAACTTCATGTACCTCCTGCACTTGCCACATCTGAAGAGAACATGACTAAATATAAATGTCACATGATACGACAAACAAAAACTTTCTTGTTGGTTTTCAGATTTACGTTCAACCTGAAAATGTTTGATGTCGTTGCCTTGTTCAAATTAATCATGTGGTCAGTACGGCAACTTACATAGAAAACTATTTACAAGGAGTGCAAAGTGGGCTACATGTTAAGCTTAGAAAATCTTCAAATCAGATCACGCACGAGTTTGATTAATTTACACATTGTATTATTTATGACTGACATACCGAGACAGGGGTCTCCCGCTGTCGGCCAAGGATGAAAAGGTCATTTCAAACAACTCATCCATAGCACTGATGCAGTCCACAAAATATCTGAACTTTCTGTGAAATATGTCAATGGCATGTTGCTTGACATCATGGAAGTCAGCTTTCCCTTGGGCAATAAGTGTCAGCTGTTGCTCCACCGCTGACCTCATAGTTGGTAGCACCAGGTCCACATCAATCTGTTTTCAAAAAGGAAATAAACGCCAAGAACTAGGGTTTGTCCATAAAGGACGTCCAAACAAAATATGCATTTTGTGCACCCCCTCCCCCTAGTCCGCATGTGGCTTACTCCCAACCCATCCCCACCAAAGGGTTGTGGACATCCACAGGCGTATATGGATATTTACAGTGCAAAATGCCTGGAAGCATAATAACGATTTTAAAGAGGAAAGAGTCACTAGATTTAAAATTTTAAATTAGTCTGATATGTGTCCATCAGTCTGGTATGTGTCCATCCGTTGATTACGTGCACACTGCAGGGTGGAGGGCTTGTTGATTTTGGGGATTATGCGTACTGGTGCATAGGGTGGCATAGGGCAGAAAGTATGTACATTTAATAATTCTGTTACTCTCTAAGATCTCTAATAAAGCCATTTTTTATTCTATAGTTGTTCTTAGGTCCAACATGTCTTTGGATCTTACTCTGTTTCCCAGTGTTATTGAAACTATTTTAAAAAATCAAGAACTTTGATGCAACACATTATCCTTATAACAAGGCACATTACAAGGCAGACATTAAATCAGTTCCCTCCTCCATCGCTTCCACATTATAAAATGAATACGATTATTACACCAGATGTCTATAACTAAACTTTTTCATCTTATAATGCACATAAACTCTAATTCGGCTACCCACTGACCTTCTGATATCCATGGACAAGCACAATGCCCAGGGCGGTTGGTTTCAGTTTCCTGCCGGCGATAATGTTGACATAGTTACGTTCACATATATTATTGATATGGACGGGGATACTGGCGTCGGTGCCGATGCCGTGTTTTTCCATCAGTGTGATCAGTTCACTCTCAGTCAAGTAATCCGGAGGACTTGTCTGTTTCTCTACAAGCTTCACCTAAAGAAACCATAGGGTTTGAACCAACCGGTTTAAGTATCTTTAACATGGTTCAACTTTTTCAACTGTTTTAAATGTACATGGTAATAATTTGTGCACTTAAGTTTTATTAGAGGTACCGGTATTAAATTATTTAGTTGTTGTTTGTTCTCACAGGAGTAAAACAACTGACTAGACTACAGCTATTTTTAAATGGACATTTTTTAATCTCATCCAAATTGGTCAAGGCCATTATTTTAATAAGGTTGACCACCCTCAGATGATGGGGCTGTGGTGTTCATTCAACCAGACCATAAATGCAGTTAAACACAAAGAAAATTAAACCTTCCATCTCTTAGTTAAGGTAGCAATGTGCCAGCACACTTCATTAGGTATTAAAATACGGTAATATGTAAGAATTTTACCCTAATGCAAATGAAGATTTATCAAAACCAGTGTGCACAGTGGACATTAAAAAAAAAAAAACCCAGCTTTTGATATTTAAACAGCTTTTGATATGCTAATTTAGGCGGTCACTTAGAAATTGAATGGCATCCCAATTTTTTTTTTTATGTTATTAAATTTTATCTCTGCCTTTTTTAAATGATAGGTTATTGTTGTCCTCCGGAATGTCTATTTGCAAGGTATAAAGTTAGCATGTTATAATTGCACTTACGTCGTCTACTGTCAGCTTTTCATCTTTCTTCAAAGTTGGCACCTCCTCATCCTCCCCCAGCTGCAGCCATGGCATGATGGTAGTGAAGCCAGGATCAATGAGGACTTTACCAGTGCAAGAAAACTTCTCAGAGCCAATCTCAAAGTAAATGGTGGTCTGCATGTAGGTACAGTTGGGACTTATCTGCAACATGACATGCACAGAGGGTTACAACTTTAGTCGGCTTGTTAACCATTCTCCCTTTGGCTGACCATACCAAACTACAGGCAATGGCGACAGTCATGTAAAAATATGTGTCTAATCTTAGTGTTCAAGTGCTACAACCTAATGTATGTAAATGTATCCATGCCTAGAATAAAAATTACGCACTAATATGGAACTATTAGAAAAAAATGTAACATCTATTTCACTTTTAGCTCAAAATGTCATTGTTGGTACTAAGAAAGAGAATGACACTCTATTATGAAGTCAGCATGTCCATTTAAGAAAGTACAATTTTTAGACTTACAGTGCCAATAAAATGTCTGGTAATGTAATCATAGAGTCTCCAACTGTCATGTTCCAGTTCCCCTTCGGTGGCAGATTTCATAGGTGTAATGGGTGGATGGTCACCAGCATCATGGCCTTTTCTGAACAAAAATAATCAACACAAAACCTTATCAACAAAATATAGACCCTTGTTAACTGCTAAAAATGTGACTTAAAAATTGCAATTAAAAGTAATTAAACATGCAGTTGGGATTAATTTTTAAAAATAGTTCTTAACTTTTTGACCATAGTTTTAAAATACTAAAGCACAGATATTATAGATACAAGTCAAGCTCGCTGAGCTCTTACTTGGGCTTCTCTATTCCATTCTGCAGCAACTCTGTGACATATTTTCCCCAATGAGGATGTGATGCCTGCTGTTTTAGGGTGCCCCTGTTTCAAGATCAGATTTTGAATGATAATATAGGATTTTTTAATGCAGGATTTTATATTTCTAACAAAGAAATCTTTTCTCACAACAATGTGTGACAAAAAATGTGGTGTTGTTGCAGGAAATCTAATATTTTTAAACGCTACACTTGAAAAATAATCCTCGAAAAAGTTATATTTTTTATGGATAAAAATATGTTTAATATATTTTTATGTTGACGTATAACTTATTATTATTTAAAAAAAACAACCTGTAATTATTAAATTTGAACTATCCTAATAATTGGAGAAAAAAAAACCCTGTTATTTCAAGAGCATGAATTTTTATCCCACCTCAAGTCAAAGTTTTCAGGATATGAATTGGTTTCAGTTCTAGGATAGCTAATGTATCCTTGCGTGTACAGACGTTCGGCTATTTGCATGGTATGTTGTGGACCCATACCTAAGGAGAAAATCGGAAAGTTAAAATGAAAAACAATCCACTCTTCTTGGGTCGAGCATTTATCAAGTTTTTCTAACTCTTGCCAGCAGCTTCACTATTTAGGTCAGACATTTATAGTATAGTTAAAACTATTACTTGGTTGAAGCACAAGTACTTATTAGTTTTAATAAAATATAATTACATGACCAGAAATAATCATTATTTATGTCTTATAATAACACTACAGTAAGACCTCAAAGATGGCCTTTAGATGACCTAGTTCAGTGGTTGGCAAAGCGCGGCTCGCAAGGCACATGCGGCTCTTTAGCAAGTTGAGTGCGCCTCGGTCAGTTGGTCACAAATCAATTTTGACCCAGAAAAACATGGATGGTTCTTGAAATAAATTTGGCTCTCCAATTTTTTTTTAGTCTTCCTGCTGCTGATGTTTGGCTCTTTTGACAGATGATTTTGCCGACCACCGACTTAGTTTCAAGGACTAACCTAAGCCAGAACTGGCAACTCTTAGCATCTCCACGGTGTTGAGGGCCAAGGGTTTGGGCTTCTCTCCCTTCTTTTGGATTGTTTCTATGACCCTGGTTAGATTGAAAGATTTACATGAGAAAACCATTAAGAACACAAAGACATTTAGATACAGAAGCATCTTGACCTTTAGATGCAGTAGCATCTTGACATAATAAACAGTCAATTCGCTAATTTACCCCATGTTCAGAAAAGAAAAATATGAACCTTAACTTTTTTAAAAACATTTCCTTTTTCTTATCCTTTCTCTGTATTGCCCCGAAAAAATAATTTTAATATAAAAATCTGGACACAATTTATATATAATAATATCTTTTTTTAATGAATTTCCTTAGATAGTGTATTACCTGTATTAGATGTAATTTATGTTTGCATACTACAGTATTCTGTACTTTTATGTACCAGTATGTCTACAAATACCCCCCAACATGCCATCTCAACATTATCTGTACTTTGATGTACCAGTATGTCTACAAATACCCCCCAACATGCCATCTCAACATTATCTGTACTTTGATGTACCAGTATGTCTACAAATACCCCCCAACATGCCATCTCAACATTGTCTACTTAAAAGTGATACACAAAAATGATACCATTTTGTCATTGAATAGATTGGTCATTATTATCTGACTGTAATTATCACACCATGATTTCATTAAAATGACATTAGATTCAGATGACATTGGATTCAGATGACATGAGCACCGTACTCACTGAGCTCCTTCACCTGCCTTGATTCGATTGACAAACATCTGTGCCACTTCCTTGTCAAACAGCCGCACTCTCTCCCAGTCGAGATAAAGTGACTTGCCATTGGGTAGCAAGACCTAGAATGAAAAAAAACATCTCTTGTTACTTATTGTAACAATACTTTCATGCCCAATCTCTATTTGCAAAAAAAGGCACTGGAACATTGACATTTTCAATAACTTTGTATAACATGTATTCAAGTGTTTTAGTGAAAATTTGTAAAATGTAGGCAGTTTTTTTCTCTTCAAAATTATATTAGGTCAACGTTTTATCAACTTGAAGGAATATTTATCTTTGCCTGGCATTGTCATTAAATCTATAAAAATCAAATACATTTTTAAATTCTTTCATCATGAACAGAAAAAGTGATATAATGGATCTTTAAACTAAACAGCACATCACAATATTATGCTAATACTAATAATATTCTCTTTGTGACAGTCAACACATTGTAAATACCCGGTAGTAAAAGTATTGAACAATATTTGGCATTATAACTTTGTGCCACTTATGAGATGTGTATTAGAATTGTGCACTGTATTATTATTCTTATTGCCATTAAGTCTTAACTATGACAAACCTGTACATTGATGACCCAATACGCTTCTGGTTTAAAAGACTGAATTTTATCATGACGTTCCACACAGAATCCAAGTGTTGGGGTCTGACAAGGACCGTAAGATATTAGGGTGCTGTCCAAATCCCCATATTTACCCTAGGGTGGAAGAAGATGCAGAAGTTCAAATTGTTAACAGAATAATGAATAATAAAAGTAGCCACAAGTAAATACAAGAATCTAATCTTGGACATGTTCGACATATAGGACTTGATTATTTTTAAGCCACAAGCTAATATGTAGGACTCAAATATATATAATATGTCGTAAGATGTTATGGAGGACTCAACTACTTATAATATGTCACAAGCTGTCATTTAGAATGCACTATTTATATATTATATGTCACAAGCTGTCATGTAGACTCAACTATTTAAATATAACACAAGCTAACAAGTACGATTCAACTTTTATGTCACAAGATGTCATGTAGGACCTAACCTTTTAACTTGTATAGACTAGTAGTTTTCAAACTATTCATCCCATGACACATTAAATCATGGAAACTAATAATTTATAAACTTTTCTTAAAGCATTTAACAAATGAGGACTTTTTTGGTGAGGAGCACTGTCAGAGCAAATTAGTGTAGGTCATTAATAGTATATTACCAATGAAATATTTTAACATTAAATCTCATTTTTTGTTTAGCCGGTAGAGATGTTACATTTTAATACATTTTATTCAGTACAATCAAAAAGTTATCTTGGAAAGTTCAAAAATCCAATGAGACCAGTTAAAACAAAAGATGGGCAATCAATACCTGATGAGGAGGGTCAGAAAAAAAGATGGATAGAGCATTTTGAAGAACTCCTCAATCGGCCAGCACCACAACATACACTCAACATAGAGCCAGCCGAAAAAGATCTAGAAATAGATTGCAGCACACCCACAAAGCAAGAAATATGCAGAGCAATTAAACAACTAAAGAAAGGCAAGGCGGCAGGTCCAGACAGAATACCGACAGAAGCCTTGACAGCAGATATTACGACTAGCACTGAAGTGCTACACACACTATTCAAGAAAATATGGGAGGAAGAACAGATACCAATTGAATGGAAAGAAGAACACCCCATTATGCTCCAGAAGAAAGGAGACCTTAGTTCTTGTTCTAACTATAGAGGAATAACCCTGCTTTCCATCTGTTATAGAGAGCTTGTTTACATAATATTTCTCGTGTGTGCCCTCTGATTGACCCCGCATGAGACGCTGTGTTCACAAAGGGGTGTGGCTTAGGCCTTTGAAGTATTCTTATTTACACCGCCAGCCACTAAAAATAATTAATCTGTTCCAAGTAGTGTTTTGTAGAATAAACGGGATTTTTCTCGAAATGTCATGTAGCTTGTAGTAGGCAGGGCTTAGGCGTCGGTAGATCCACCTATATAAGGGATTGACAGGCACGACGAGACGGAGATTTTTCACATAGATTTTCTTAACATTACGAGGCGTGTTTTATTCTTTGTGTATTTGTGTGCTCCTACTTATATGTGTTTATTTCGCATTATTTATTGGCATCATTATTTCTAATGGTATTAAATGTGTACCGGTACGAGATCTACCATACTGTAAGTTGAAGATTGTAATTTTATTTTATTTTTGTAATTATCTTATATTTCTAATGGTATTAAATGTGTACCGGTACGAGATCTACCATACTGTAAGTTGAAGATTGTAATTTTATTTTATTTTTGTAATTATCTTAAGAAATAATAAATCTTAATAAATTGTAACTAGAAATTGTTTTGGGTCGTATCTTTAATATTGTTGATTCTATGGTATCGTCCTTTGTTAGGCACTGTTTACATCGAGCCAAATTAAAATTAAAATAGGAGATTAATTTCTCCCAATACAAGTCAGTGCGTAACACCATCCCAAGCAAAGTATTCAACAGAGTGCTGCTAAACAGAATGAGGGAAGCAATAGACACCAATCTTAGGGACCAACAAGCAGGGTTCAGAAAAGACAGATCCTGCATTGTGGAACAATCTCTGGAGCGGAACTTGCCATTATACGTCAACTTCATTGACTATGAGAAGGCTTTTCATAGTGTCGACAGGCAGACACTGTGGAAGCTGCTTAGACACTACGGGGTACCACAAAAATTGACATACATAATTAAGGCTTCTTACGAAGGACTATTGTGCAGAATTGTCCACAGCCAACAAACAACTACGGCTTTTGGGGTACAGACCGGTGTCAGACAGGGGTGTCTTCTTTGGCCTTTCTTATTCCTGCTGACCATTGATTGGATAATGAAAATGTCTACAGAGCAGAAGAGAAATGGTATCCAGTGGAGACTATGGAAACAGCTTGATGACCTGGATTTTGCGGATGATCTGGCCCTAGTATCACACACACAGCAACAGATGCAAGAGAAAACCAATTATGTAGCACAGTACTCTGCTTGCATCGGCCTGAACATCCATAGAGGAAAAAGCAAAGGCCTTCAAATAAATACATCACGCAACACACCTATAATACTGGAAGGAACAAACCTTGAGGAGGTGGGTAGCTTTACATACCTCGGCAGCATCATTGACATACAAGGAGGGACAGACGCCGACATAAGAGTGAGAGTTGGTAAGGCAAAAGCGGCATTTAAGTTTAACCAGCTAAAAAGGTCTGGAGCTGCAGCAATTTTGCCCTCCAGACCAAGGTCAAGGTATTCAACACCACAGTGAAACCTGTCTTGCTATAAGGAGCAGAAACATGGTGAACAATGTGATGTGACGTACGTTGTCTAGAGGTCGGTCCCCTGCGCACTAGCCACAGAACAATTTTCAAGGGTCTAGAACCCCTTTATTTCTAGCTCCTACAGAGCTGACTCTTGTTCCAAGTATCAAACAAACAATGCAGAGATTCAGGTTTTTCTTATTTATTGGCTATGTGTGCCTAACAATGGAAAACTTTATAAGAAATAAACTCTGGTGTTCAGAACAAAACGTGTCCAGCAAAAAAACCTCCACGTACTCTACAAAACAAAGTTACACAAGTCTTCTTCCATCCGTAGAAAAACTCACTGCCTTCACAAGACAGAAATCATACACCATATCCACAGCACTCGCCACTCTTCACCCCTTAAAAACTCATCTCACAACTCTTATTCTCACGTGGTTCCTCCCGACACAGCACACCGGTCATACCAGACCGAGAAAAATAAAAACCCGTGGGGCACACGGGGAAAAGAAACTCACCCACGATTGGTCAAATTAACATTATAAAAGTTGACACAGAAAAACTCACGCGATCTGACCGTGACAAACAACAGCAGCTGATTCTAAAAAGCTACAGACGTTTATCAACTCATGTCTCCGAACGATTTTACTAATCCGCTGGCCCAACGTCATCACCAATGTCGAGGGTATGAGAATCACTGTTGTTATGTGTAGAGCGTTGTTATCATGTTTGATAGGGAAAAGATGTTAGTTAGAGATTTTATGTGCAGCTGTATCGTTTGTGTGAGAGTGTTGTGACGTAATTGTGTAGTGGGAAGTGACGCGTTAGTTTTTTAGTGTTGTTAGAGAGGATAGATGGCGGATATGCTACATTGACTGTTGTGAATTGAATACTGCTAAGTGTTGTGCTGAGAAATTAAGTATCAAACATAGTTTGGGAATTGCGGTTAATTAAATTAAGAGTTGTGCTGAAAGAATTCGATTGTTGCTTCGACATTAAGTATCAGCCTTGGTTTGTAAATTGTGGTTAAATAAACTTCTGTTTACAACAAACCGGTTGATGTTTGTTGCATTGGTGACTGTTGCTGTATGATGTACTGCCGAATGGAATGAAGTGAAAGACTTGGCCATACAGAAGAATCGCTTCGCGACAACCAACAAGGATCTCTGGCGGCGCACACAACAAGAACCAGTGGAAGAGTTAATCTGCCAGCGCAGATGGAGATGGATTGGCCACACCCTCAGAAATCCTGCATCAAGTATCACGAGACAAGCCCTCACTTGCAACCCCCAGGGCAAGAGAAAAAAGAGGTCAACCCAAAACAACTTGGAGAAGGGAACTGGAGGCAGACACCAAAAAGAGTGGGCACAACTGGGGACAGTTGGAGAGACTTGCCCAAGACCGGGATGCCTGGAGAGCCTTTGTTTGTGGCATATGCCCCAGATGGGATGACAGGCGATGATGATGATGATGATGAAAGAAACAAAATATATACCTGGAAAAAACGTGTCTGGTACCGAGTGAATGCACACCCTATCCGTAAATCCAATTCCTGTCTGGCATCCACAGACAATGCTTCATTCTTATTGGGTTGAACCAAGTTGTTCATGGCGTGTTTGATGTCAGTTTCTGTGATGGCACTGAACCGTGCACGGTAAATTTGCTGGTGTCAAAGCAAATTTTATTAAACTCAAGTGGGAACTATAAAAATATGCAAAGGACCCTTATTAAATGTCATGTTTGTTTTAGGTCTTTTCATTTGAGTTGAAACTTCCATTGGACTATATTTATTAATTCTTTATAATTTACTCTATTTACAATCCATCCAAACACCAGACAAATTATTAAATTAAATAAGCCATAAGTATTAATGGTTTAAGTATATATTTATACACAAAATGTTTACAACATGATAAATTGACTAATTTAAATTGTATTATTAGCTACACATTCTGGATATTTGTAAAGTTCTAATTGTACAATTCTTCAGCTAGTTGCCAATAAATACCTGTCCCGGTACACGATTCATGGCACTTCTTACACAGTCAACAACTTCAAAGCAAATGTTTTCTCCTTCTTTGTCACAATCCAACCATAAAACAAGATAGTCAACATTTGTTGCCTAAGGAAAATATGAACAATTTTTAAAAACATATTTCTAAATGTTTGATATTTATTTTATACAGTTATTAAGGTAAAGCAAGCATATTTTAGATAAAGAGTCAATATTTATCATGCTTTATTGGCTCTTATTTTAGTGACTACCTCCTTCCTTAGAAATAATGGCATATGAAGATTGGGATTGGCTTCTTTCTTGCTAATAGGAGCTGTAAATAATTCAACCTGAAGATATTGAGGTAAGAAAGAAATTTTTATAATCTGAAGTATAGATGACTTTTCTAATACAATAAAAGAAATTGTCTACAACTTTTTCTGCCGCAAAAAAATTTGGTATCTGTTTAGGAGTATGTTTTCACAAGATATTTTTCTTAAAAATGAAATTTTAAGGCGGCCATCAATGTTCCCTTTCAGCTGCGCGCAGCTATCTCACAGATGCTGCGCAGCAGTTTTGAGTATCAGCGCAGCAAATTTCCATGTAATTGTGTGTTTGTGGGCTGTAAAATTTTGCACAAAAAAAAATTGATGCTGTAAAACTTTGTACACAACTGTATGATTTTGCACACGAACCAGCAAACCTTAGAGGGAACATTGGCTGCCATTCAACGTTTATCAAATATTTTTTCATTAATAATGATCAGTAAAGAATACCAGTATTTAAAAACTTTAATTGACGTAATAAGTCAAATAAAGGGAAATTACTTACCGGGTCAACTTTATCCCAGTTATTGTATTTTCCAGGAAAATCACAGCCCATGACATGCCCACAGACAGATGTCATTTTAAAGTGAACTTGTTCACCGTTGAACTTTCCCACATAGTCATGGATAGAACAAGCTCCATTAGATCCTTTCTTTGTGGTCATGTTGCCATTGGACAGGATTTTAGCTAGTGATTGAGCCAACGATGGCTTTTCTGCCACCATTAACACCGTCTTCATTTTCAATGTTTGTTTAATGTTATTTATCACAATATCGCACTTAATAGTCTTTGCTGTGGGTAAAAAAATCATGGTTCTTAATGAGCTTGAAGTTGTGAGTGTTATAAATATAATTCTTGAGTAAATTTTTATTTTCTTAAACTCGCAGGGAGATTTAAAAAAAAAACAACTTTATAGTTCTTTGATTTTTATCTTTATATGTATGGCACACCATAATCATTATATTTTTAACTTTAATATCTGTAACTTAAACTGTAAAAGTGTAGTTAGTTGCATGGGTTTTGTCAAGAGTTGTCTCACCCTAAGCGTAGTGATGTCACTTTGGGGAATACCAACACCTGACTCTGACTTAGGTTGATAGTATAGGACGAACAGTTGGACATGCTACTATTCATTTCTATCAGTATCATTCATGTCCCATTTTCTCTGTGGAGGGAATACTTCACCCACTTTCAATACAGAAATAATAAACTTAATATTTCTGGGGAGGCAAGACCCCTTTCCAAACCCTCTCACCACTTTCAAGACAAAAATAAAAAATGAGAATTTTCTAAATTAAAAAAATAGAAATAGTAGAATAATCAGAAATAATAATAGTAATAATAGAGTATTAACATTAGTTCTCAAATTCTCGGGATATTCTAGAATTCTAGTCATGTGAATTTATATTAAATTATATTTATACAAATATATGGCTATCACTATTGGATTAACTATGAATTGAATGATTCCATATTCCTAGGCCTAGACTAGCCCTGTTGACTTGACTGTTGAGTGACCCAGGGCTAACTATGGATAGCCATGGCTATGACTATGACTATGGATAGCCAGGCCATAGCCATAGCCAAGTCCACGTCAAATCAAAATATTAAAATAATTGTTTGGTCTTGGTGTTATATGTTATAAGCATGGAGTTATAGTTGTAGCCCTCTCCCTGTAAATAGCTAAATTGATTTACAATAAAAACATTATTCATTGAAACTATATTTTTCTTTGAATTTGAGCAATGAGTATGAATGAGCAATGAAATTATGAATGAATTCGATCATTCGGAATTTCGAAACAATTTTCAATATGAATAAAAAAGAATTATAATTGTTTTTCGCCTACACTTGGTTTTGTTAGTAGTTTTATAACGGATATATGGCTTATTCAATGTGTGTCTATGTTCCTTAAAACAATAAAAGAAAAACCAAGGAAGCTATGATTACCATAAAGTAGAGATATGCCTACTTGTTGTTCCTGCCGCTAACAGGAAATGAACCTTTAGTGTCAACAAACCAAACAATGAAGCATGTTCAACATTTTGTTTTAAAGTATTATTTTAATAAATACATAAATGCCATTTTACGTACCTCTACTTAAAATATTATAAAAAATAAGCATCAATGAAAATTATAATAATTTATACTGATTACTGAGAATTAAATATATTTGTAGCTTTATATTTTATGTTAAATTTTAAATAACAAAAGCAAATCCAAATTGGCAAGTCCTTCGTTTTTACTTCTGCTCATACTCATACGGGGAGTTGTGTACTGTACTCTTATTCTTATTTTTTTTTTTGGGGGGGGGGGGATTGGGGGAGTGACGCTCATTACATTGCCAGCGTGTTTAATTACACCCTTTAAAAAGTTTATCATGAGTTTAATAATTATTTTTGTTTTTGCATGTTTAGGTTAATGTCAATTCGGTAAATCCCTTAACCAGTTGTGTAAGGGTAAAGGGGGTGGGGGTGCCGTCCAGGGTGGCAACTTTTTTCATCATATTATTCCCCTCCAGACTTCCCCATTGACCCCTTCCGAGTCTGGCTAATCTGGTGACATTCTGTTCTGGTGGCAACCTGCTCTAGCATTTAACTAAAATCGATTATTAAACCGCCTCCAACTAACTGTTTCCATGTTGATATAAACCCCTATGAGGGTGGTATGCGGTGAGAGTGACAATTCTTTTGCCGCCCTCTTGGATACTACTTCTTAGCTAAGTGCTATTTTAAAAAGTTTATTCTGCATTTTTTCTGTTGTCTATTCGCTGACGAAGGCTTCCTGTCGAAACGTTCGTTCCCTTTTTCAGGTTTGACCTTACTTTGTTTTACTCATTTCCTAGTAAACAGATGTAAGAGCAGTAGCGTCACTGGGGGTGCGGACCACACCGGATGCCACTGATCCTTCCTCCAACCCCCCCCCCCCCAATGTAGACGCCCCTGGAACAAGGTTTGACCTTACTTTTTTTTACTCATTTCCTAGTAAACAGATGTAAGGGCAGTAGCGTCACTGGGGGTGCGGACCACCCCGGATGCCACTGATCCTTCCTCCAACCCCCCCCCCCCAATGTAGACGCCCCTGGAACAGGCTACATCTGATATCCAGACATACATTCATACATAAATGACACACCTAAAAGAAATAACAACCCAAATTGACAGCAGGTCTGACAGGAGAGCTCTATACCAACATAGAACTTCAACTTTGACAAATTGAAACAGTATTATGTATATTTGATTTCAGGGTAAAATTGCAGTTCAGGTGCGTAGATTATTTATGATCGAATTTCATATTTTGAGCTCCTCCTCCTCCACCAGATGACCCAGAGTCATCCCCCGGGGAAGCTACACAAGCTGCCCCTGAGTCAACGGAAGGTCCCTCGGGGGAGGGGGGGTGAATTTAATTATTTATTATTATTTGAGGGGCCTGACCCTTTCAAATAAAATTATATTGATAAACTATACCTTCCACTCGATACCATCTCTTTGTTGTCTATATTTATAATGTTGTCTTTACGCGACTTGAGAACCACTCATTAGAAAATTGAGAATCACTCCTTTTAAAATACATAATGAGAATACTAATAGAACATCGAGAACCACTTGATAAAAAGACAATTAAAACCGTCGTACAACAACGCGAAATAATTAAAATCATCGTACAACATAAGGGAAATTATTAATTAAAATCCACCATGACCCTCCAAAAAAAAACCCTCCAAAACCGCGCCTATTCCGACATACTATTTACTATACTACTCACTACACATCAGTTGTACTGGCACTACACATCTGCTGTGTATGGGCTAGGAGTTTATGAGGTAGATTTTTTAATCTGACATTGTTTTTCTGTGGCTACATGAAATGGATCTACTCCAAGACAACGTGTTCCCCCACTCCAAGACAACGTGTTCCCCAACTATTTGTTGCCCCACGATACACCTAGAGCAAATCTTTGTGATCTATATTAGTTTCAATGGTGTAGCCCTTGCCTTGTAGGATAATACTTCAAATGTGTGTAATCCATATTTGTTTGAAATAAATAACAAACAAATAACAGTGGCTAACCTTTGAGTTTAAAAACTGTTCTACCTAACACTGCCCACTTCAATTTAAAAAAAAAAATGTTTATACCTTTCCTATTTTAGTGACTTAATGTCATCCCCCCCCCCCCCAGCCGGGAGTTACACCTCGTGGAGGGGTACACTGGAGTAGAGCAAGTACAAAATAACCGTCATCTTCGCAAAGGTTTTTTGGTTATTTATAATTGTACTGTATACAGATTAAACGCGTCTATTCATCCGGTACTCAGAAACGGTAAGGGGGGGGGGGGCAGAGTGGAACCGAGGGTGTGGCAAGACGCGGCCGGCATGTACCGTGGGCGACACTATAACAAAAGAGGAGGGAGCACAATCATCAAGCCAGACAAAAGTGTTTGCAACTTTAAATCGTTTTAGCTAAACGTTAGTTTACAATTAGTATTGAGGAAGCTTTAATGTTTCATACTAATCTGCCTACTCTTCTGTCCTTGAAAAAACCAACATCATTTTATATCTTCTCGTGAAACTCGAACACACACATTCTTAGACAAAAGAACAAGTGGAAGGCAGAAATGAGAAAAAATATTGCTTCATTTATTTCATTGTGGTCATACATGAATGAATAAATAGGATACTCAGCCATTAATGGATGCAGATGACTTGTTTACAATTGTTTCAACTGGAATGTATACAGACTCTATGGTCAGGGATATGCCTGGTAACTTACATGGGATAAATAAGTGTAAACTAATAGTGATACAATATTGCTAGCTAAACTTTCTTCAATGCCTAAAATAATGTTGATTTCTCCCCATTAATTTCAAGACATAAATCTTTTCCAATTATTCATAGCTGAATCTTTATTTCTGAAGGAAACAAATCAGCATTTCTAATTTAATTAAAATAAAAACGTATCTGGAAAAAAACATAACTTGCGAATAAATGTCACCATAAAAGCTGTTATCACAATCAACAGATTTAGACAATTTTCAAAAAAACATTTTAATCAATATTGAATGCAGAAGTGGGAACAAGAATTTTAAGAGACAGTAATAATTTTAAAAAAATGCTCTAAACCAGCCTAACTCAACTCCTTTTTTTGGGCACTCAAACATTTTTTTAAACCTCCAGTGGCCTCCCTCCAGATTATTAATTAATTCCCCCCCCCCCTATATATATATATATATATATATATATATATAAGTACTAATTTCAAAGTTTTTGTGGCCCCAAAGAAATAATCTCTGACCCTCTGGTAGTATGGTAGGCCATATGGTCCACACTGAGATAATCTCTAAACCTCTGGTAGTATGGTAGGCCATATGGTCCACACTGAGATAATCTCTAACCCTCTGGTAGTATGGTAGGCCATATGGTCCACACTGAGATAATCTCTTAATCTCTGGTAGTATGGTAGGCCATATGGTCCACACTGAGATAATCTCTAAACCTCTTGTAGTATGGTAGGCCCTATGTACCATACTGAGCAACACTGCTCTAAACTAAATAAGGCCCATTGGAAGTAACACATTCTCAAAATGACACATTGTCTTTTTGATAAATTTAATATTTTTAGATTTTAAACAATTAGTAACACATTTTAAAACTAAATAGAAACATAGCAAGATTATAAGTACAAAATTGAAGATGCACTCTGTTATTTAAGTTTTCCCCCAAAAGATTTCATTAAGATAAGAGTTTGAAAACACAAAATAATCTCGAATAATCTTGGTCAGACTGACTACATTTGAGTTTATGAGGTAGATTTTTAATCTGACAAATTTTTAATCTACAATAGTTTTGGAAAATAAGTTAATACAATGAATAAATATTTGCTAATTTAAATAATATACCGGTACTGTTTTCTTTATAAATGTACATTGTTAAACACCAATAGCATGAGTAATGACATAATCCACCCACCATTAATTCATAGTCATGAGGAAAACTTTGTGTGGAATGTTCTGACAGCAAGACCATTACCAAAAGCAAAACATTCATCAAAACAATCATAATACTTACAACTAACTCAGAGGCATAGTGTGAGTGTTTGTCGCCCGGGGACAAGATTCATTTTACAGCGCCCCTTTTTTCAACTCTCAAACTCATTATTTTCATCAGTAAAATAATATCAAAGCTTATTTTGGTGCCCCTAACTCGCTGGCACCCGGGGAATCTGCCCCCCCCCCTTTCGCTACGCCCCTGATATATATATCCTTCAAGTCTTAGATTTAGGGATTTTATAGAGAATGAACAAACAAATTATTTGGCTGATAAGGTAAATCTTAATTTAATTATAGTTTAACCCATCACCACCCACTTTCATCATGAGAACATAATAACATCCTATAAATAAATCTGGTAAAAAGTATAGCATGTAAGTTTTTGGAATGTTTGAGGATTTAGAAATCATTTTTATGTTATTTATAAGTTCATAATCATGGTAATTATTACCAAGAGAAAAAAAAAATTAGCATTAGAAATTTTATGTTTGCTTTATTAATTACCTTTTAGGCATTACACTTTTTCTTTTGTTTAATAACTTTTCTTATTACACCCCCCTCCCCTCCCCGTAGCCTAAGTAATAATAAATCCAAGGCTTTCTAATTGAACTGAAATTCAGAAGCATAAAAACTCTTCACAAATGTCATTTGGAAATACATAAAAACAAAGCTTCTGTAATTGTCTAAATATTTGTTTTCAAAATAAAAAGGCATTTTATTTTGATTTCAGCTTTGTTTTATGAGAAGCATTTTTCGGGATTTAGTTTAAAAATCAGATTTAGAATTAAAAAACAAAAAAAAACCCATTGAAATAGTAAAAATCATCAATTACATTAATTTAAATAATGGGAGTAAAGAGCAAACATTTTTTTTACACCTCTATCTTGCCATCTCTAATGACGCTTTAAGAAGTATAATCAGTTTTCACTTCGTTAAATTTTCAAATATTCTGAATGATAAATAATTATAGCTGGATGCTAACTGAGAAATCCATCTAAATAATTTACGCTGTTAATATATTTTGAAAAATGCTTAATTGATTTAAATAACAAAGAGAAATAAATTTGCTGTGAAATTTGTTAAACTTTCTGCAGCTCTTCAAGACAGTAAGTTAAACTTCAACACAATGTAAACAACATAAAAAACAACAACATTTAATAACCCATAGAAAGAAGACAATTGAGGAGTAATTGTTCAATAAGAGATCCTAGTCTTAAATCTGTTCCTTTGAGTTCCTACTAATTAAAAAGTCTAAGGGATTAAATTTCTCAAATATAACTTGAGTTACATTTCTTTGTGTGCAGATTTTGGAAACTTGTGATTCAAAGGAAATTCGGATACAGCAGAATATTTGTCTCATAAGTCGTCAGTGGTATTTTATCTTTGAGATTAAACATACAATTATTCCAATAATCTATTGTCAAAAGCCATCCCATTAGTTTTTATATCTTTGTTTTGAGAGAGAGAGAGAGAGAAAGAGAGAGAGAGAGAGAGATTGAACACAGGGTGTCAAAAAAAAAGCAGCACTAACATATGATAAATGTGAACAGACCAAAGAATAAAATAAGTCATTATACAAATACATTTCAGCTTGAGTAAAACTTAAAAAATATATTTTTGAAGGTCCATTTTTTGTGAAAGAACATTTAAAAAACAACTTATTTCATATTTTTTATTACCTCTTTTATCATTCCATGGATAAACTTGATAATTTTATTCAATGAATTGCACATCAATCTCCCCTCTGGTGCAGTTTTTTCAATAGACAACACACCAGTTTTTGTGATTATTGATTGTGGCATGCCTATTTCACATTTTTTTTATGTAACCTGATGGAAGTGATAAATTATCTAAACTTGGAAAACAATTATAATAGAACAATTTGAAATGATCTTTCTTCTCTATATTATGGCTTTTAGACCAGAGGCAGACAAAACTTACTCAGATTCAGCTAAGGTTAAAAAAGATAATTCCATGGTTTTCAAGCATTTTTAGGTTTCCCCTCCATGCTTGTAGAATCTGAATGATCACCACATTTCTAATTTTATCAGGCACAGGGAAGAAATAAAAGCACTAAAGGTAGATAATTTAGTGCACAATTTTAAATGTTTATGTTTAGAGAGAAGAATTTATGCTTTCAAAAATTGCTGTAATAGATACCGAGACTCAATTTTTCAATGATTGTTTTACAAATGTTTTAAAGCTAAAAAAGCTGGCAGCATACTTCACAGAGTTTAAACACTGGATATCAAGAAATTTTTCCCCATATCGACACCAGTCCATGGCCAGACTTTAAAAAAAAATTTGAGACGTTAAGAACCAAATCAAACAAATTTACATTTCACGTTACAAAGAAGGTAAGGGAGTAACATGGGGATAGGGGAGTGGAGCATCAACACTTGACATTGTTGGTGGAGGGGTGGGTTTGACGGAGGACAGTATCTAAGTGTGGAGGGGTGGGTTTGACGGAAGACATTATTTAAGTTTTGCATTCCCCCCCCCCCCTCCCACATTAATGAGAATTTAAAAAAACATGTTGCATCAATTAATAATATAATGAGATTTCAATATTTTTTTACTAGAAAAAACATATTGCAAGTCAATATAGCAGAATCCAGAATGTGACACTGTTACAAAAACCAAATTAAATAAACATAAACAGAGAGAACACACAATAAAAAATCTGGCCACTGGTTGACTTTTTTATCCACACATTTGTCAATGGTGGCTTGATTGGATGTGGCCTTATCAAGTCAAGCTGAGACAACTGCAGCATCCTCACTGGCCTCCAAAGTATCACCAAGATCTAGGGCTGAGCGGGCACGCCAAATACCAACACAGTCACTACATTAAAGAAATAAACAAAAAGGGGAAAAGCTACCCAGTTGGCTTAGAATGCAATGTGAGGACGAATAGTTAAAAATAGGCTTGCAGATTTTCACCTTCCTGAAAACTGCATTTAATTAAACATAATACAAACTTTAATTTCATGATAAAATAACTATGAAGAAAAGAAGAAAAAAAGGTGCAAAGTTTTAAGCTGATTTTGGAATAAACAGTTATTAACACAAAGGTATGCAAATGAAATAAGTTGGCAAACAATAATTTAAGATTTGACTAAAGAGTACACTTTGAAAGAGTTAGAAGCCAAATGAAAAAATCAATGCATAAAGATAACATGAGACCCATATAACCCAAGCAGCCAAATGACATCTACTGAATCATCTATTTTAGTGGTCTATTAAAACTATTTTAAGCTGGAATGACTTTGCTATTCCTGGGGTCAGATCCTCATTATGTGGACAAGTTTTACTCATAGTTTCAAAATATTAAATACAAATGAGATTTGTGTTTAACAAGCTTTTGAAAGTTACGCTTCAGGAAAAATAAATTAGCTTTTAAAGGAATTTTCATAAATCTTAGTTAAAGAAATTCTATATTTAAGTGTGAAATAAACTCTAGTATATTGTTCTGAGAAAAAAAATCTAGTTCATAAGTACAATAATGTTGTTTTTATTAAAGATCACCTAGTTTCAAACAAAGTTTATCACATAGTTTATGATATAGTTTTGACAATTGCTTTTCAGTTTTTAAGTTGATATTGAAACATTTTTGTGATGTCTGTTAAACAAATATTAGTTGCATTTACATTACAAAAGGGCCATGTAACTCTTCAAACTGCACAGTGGTGCACCCTATATGCGAGTGCAACATATACAGTGGTGCAGTATATTCTGTTGACATTTTTAACCATGGCTTAAAACTCAATAGCTCCTATTTTCTTCTAATAAATTTTCCTTTTGATCCCTAAAATACACCCTCGCCCCACTAACCGGAAAGGGGGGGGGGCCACGCGTGGCAACCCAGGTTGGGAAACCCTGCCTTAGCCATTAGTTTTGTTTTCCTGAAGAGCTTTACTTTAAATTTATTGGAAATATGGATATCAAGGAAACACATAATGTAAAAATAGTGTTGCAGTGGAGCCTGGAACTGTGCCTTCATAGCCTATTTTACACAACAAGTCATTGAAACTTACAAAGAGAAAAGTAGGAGTTGCCAGTCCATGAGTTAGTGCCACTAATTATAAAATGTATATATCACATAAAATGGAGAAAAAAAAAACAACAGTTTTGTTTTCTTGACTACAACAATGAATATAAAATAAAACTAAAAGCTTGATTAATTTAAGGGGTTAACAAACTGAGGCATTTTCTAATAGTCTAGATACAGGAAATCAATAGAACAACAGTGTATGTTCAATACAACAGAGCATTATACAAATTCTGAAAAGCAAAATATCTATTTTGTCTATTTACAATGATATGTATGAAATTATTTTCAAGCTTAAACTTAAATGAAAGACAAGGATGTTTAAATTTTCATTAATATTGCAAGAAACGTTCAGATTTGTGTTCCTAAATAATGAATATTTAACCAATAAAAACTTATCAAATGTAAGAAATTGGTGGCATCTCATTGGACTTTAAATACTAACACAAACAGATGTATACATTTAGAAGGGATATTTTATTAATCATAATTACTGGTAAAAACAACTACTTTTGAGTCTCATACATGCAAAGCATACAATAATTACTTTTCTTCTCATGAAAGATAATTTTATTTATGAAGTATAAAATTTTTTTTTTTGATATAGAAATGCCCTGCACACATACATCACATTTTAAGTTTTGAATATACAAAAGGAGTTAGTGAAGCATAAACACAAGATAGAAAATGTAGGAATATATTAGGTTTGGACCAGCCAACGATTGGAATGATGAGCAGATACTGAATAAGATTGAAATAATCAAAGACGGTCAGGGTTTATGAAGGGTAGGAACAAGATTTGAAAAGACATTCAATGTCATTACATAAAAATATCACAGTTAAATTATGTTAAGAAATTAAAAAAGAAATATTTTGGCTAAAAAAAAAAATACAATAAATTTACAGGATAATGATAAATTAACAATATTAATAATATTACTAAGGAAAAAAATTGTTGATGAATAAATTATTTAGTGTGACAAAATTGACTATGTCTAATGTGGGTGTATCTGAAATCTTTTTTAGGATAAATGAGGACTGCTGAAAAGGTATAAATTGAAGGTGAGGAACAATCGCCTCTTTAGTTTTTTCTAAGTTTTGTCAGAACTTTATATATATATATATATAATGACAGTCATATAATCATTGTTATGTTAGACACAAAAAAAAATGTTTGTGAAAGGGGAAGCAACTAAAGTTGAAGCATATGAAAGTTAATAAATTGAAGTTTAACAGTAAATTACTATAATTATGGAGCTAACAGGTTAGTCAAAAATTAACTTTGAAATTGAATACAAAGAAAACTGAAATGGGATTTTGAAATGTGCCAGCACGGTCCATCCAAATTATAAAACAAGTTTATGAAAAAGGTAATAGTAAGCTTTTCAATGTTTGAACCAACTAAACAAATTTCATGCTATCTGTAATGATGACTAAATCTTTTGACCTGCAGCTGTGGCGTGGGCCTCCAGAAATGAACAGCTGTTTCACTGCAATAACGTGGGTTGTTAGAAGAAAGAAAACAACAAATTAGCATACTTGTATTACAGGATTTAGTCTAGAGATTCTCTTGACTAGATATGCTCCTAGGTAATGTATCTGCCTTTATTTGAAACCATCGGTGTTAGAATTGAACAAATGATAATATGCACAGGGTACTGTGTTCAAGCAAGCCATGTGAAGCAAATAAATAGTGGAACAAGAAATGATTAGACAATAATAAAGAAAAGATTAATTTTAATCTAAAATAAAACTTATTTTCTTGAAGATCTCAATTATGTCAGTGTAGTTCAAAGTTAAGCACAGGAAGTGCTCTATGTTATTGTTAAATCTCAATAATGTCAATGTAGTTCAAAGTTCAACACAAGAAGTGCTCCATGTTATTGTTAAATCTCAATAATGTCAATGTAGTTCAAAGATCAACACAAGAAGTGCTCAATGTTATTGTTAAATCTCAATAATGTCAATGTAGTTCAAAGTTCAACACAAGAAGTGCTCCATGTTATTGTTAAATCTCAATAATGTCAATGTAGTTCAAAGATCAACACAAGAAGTGCTCAATGTTATTGTTAAATCTCAATAATGTCAATGTAGTTCAAAGTTCAGCACAGTATGTGCTCTATGTAACTATACTTGTTTCTGTTGTTTATTATTCTATTGTCTGCTGAAGAAGGCATTTAGCCGAAAGATCCGTTTCTTCTTCTTCTTCTTCTTCTATATCTTAAGGGCCCACGATCAATTTATTGATCATTTTGGCTCCTATGCATGTAGATGGGATTTGCAATGTTTCTGTTACTGGTGGTGATGAGGAAATTATGCACTAGGGGTTTGAAGGCTTGAGGCAATAGACACAAATGTGTCTAGTGTTGTCGCCTCAACTGTTCCTTTTGAAAGATGGTTCCAGTCCCTGATTGTCTTGGGCAGGAATGAGCAGCTTCTATACTGGCTTCTTGCTGGTATGAGCCTGAATTTAATTGTCATGTCCTTTTTAAGTCCAAACATATCTTATTCCACCATTTATTTGTGAGAATTGAAACTTCTCTAGGTGCGTCTAACATGGGAATTCTCAGAACTGATCATCACAGTGATTACCATAAATAACATTTAGATATAAAGATTAAATGTACAACCTTGTTGGTTCTTTTCTGCAATTGAATACGTAATATTTGTTAGGCAGAGATTTATTTCTGGTGCACACCATTCCACGTTCTTATAACTTTGTATTTATATTACTTTACCTTTGAACCAGAATTATTCACTTTAAAAAATATATTCAGTCAGTTTCAACATCACATGTTTTTTAGCACATGGGGATCGCTATGATTTAAAAATTACTGCCTCATAAAGACAAGAATGATTTTACTCCACATTTTATTCAATTTTCTCCCCTTAACTCTTTCGCTGTGGCACAACGCACAAAGCATTCATCCGCCGTTCTCAAAAGCACGGACCAACCATGTTTGTTTCTTTGCTATTTCTCGGTTAAACTTTTTAAGAGCTATTTTTAAATAAGACTTTTACATAGAAGAGTGGTACTTCATAGTTTATAAGCGAAACCAAGGTTTATTTGTTGTCATTTGAAGCATTATTTTAATGATTTTCTTCGCTATTTATTTCTCCTGTTGCTATGGCTACTCTAGGTGAATAAGTTTCCTAGACGATTAAAAGCTCCAAAAGCTTTGGAATTGTTTTATACTATTTCTTTTGATTATTTAAGATGATTTATATTTAGATCCATCACATGATTCCGATAGTGGAAGTTTTAAAGGATTTGAGTAATAGAAGTGAAGATAAGGTATGCGTACATCATAGGTTTTGGGGAAAAAAATGGTTTTGCATGTAATGTTTTTTGGTTTATGGTTCTTTTCTGTAACTTATTTTATTTTAACTGAAGAAATAAGTTTACAAACATATAGCCCATTTAATTATATTTCATTTGATACCAAGTTTAATTTTATAAACCAAAAAATAATATTTTAAATAATTTTTCATAAACCCAACCTCTCATTCTTTTTTGCTCTTTATAAAAAAAGTAAATTTTTTCGATTAAAAATTCCGCAGTGAAAGAGTTAAACTCAAAAGATAGTTTATTTGGAACAAATTGTAGCTACTCTCTTTCCAGAATAAGTTCTAATTTTAACATGTGGTGCTAAACATAATACAAAACTTTAATTTTTTTTCATCAGGCCCATGATATGAAAATGAAACAGCTCATGAGAAAAAAAAAATTGAAGGTAAATTTCCAATCCCCAAAAAATCAGGATATATGATGAATGAGACCCTAAAAATAATGGTTCTCATCAAACGTCGGCAAACAAAGGTCATGCATGGTATCTGCCCATAATTAAAACTGCAGCAACTATAGACCCAAGTGTAGCTTTAACTATAGTTTAAAAACAATACCAGAAACAGGTTAGGGATCAAGATTGCTAGTTGCCGTTGACAGAGAAATGATGCGTATGGTGGCTAGTGGCAGTCGATAAATAGGACCAATGTCTCAGTACTGGGGTGCGGGATTTTTCCTGGCCTGATAGTAGGGGCTGTTCGAGCTTAAAAGGGAGGGGAGGTAATCTGGGAAGGGAATTAGGACCTTCGGCTCAATGGCCCCCTGCATTTTATTCCTGAATTAGATTAGAGCTAAATTCATGCTATTTAATTTCAATGTTTCCTAAAATTAGTGCAAACCATACAACTTACAATTTTCTTCTTGGCTTCTCTTTAGATGAGGCCTGCACAACATACAGCCCCCGGTCCGCCCGCCAGGACCCACTTTGCGGCCCGCGAGTAACGAAATATTCTTTAGTCTTATTATTTTCTTAATAGCTTTCCCCGCTGTCCTATTTTTTTTGGCCCGCACAAGACCTTTCCGGTGTTCTTTTGGCCCGCACAAGGTTTTCATTTAATATTACGGCCCGCCTTACATTTTGAGTTGTGCAGGCCTGCTTTAGATGGTTCCAGCTTTTTGTTATTTCAAACAACTTTTTTAAATGATTTTATTTTATAATTAAAAATTTTAACAAGAAATACTAGACATTATAAATGTTTTAGCAGTCTGTTTTTTAAGTTTGGACAGTGCCTTAGCGGGTATTTCAGGGTTTTTAAAACATTATCCGTTTGGTCTACTGGACAGGTGTTATGTAGGTTAGCACAATATATATATATTTTACATATGTTTCAAGCATTAGTTGACAGTCACTTATTAGTGATTTTAGTTAGTAACAAAGAAAACATCAGGAAACAATAGCAAGAAGTTATCTAATGTTAGAAACACAAGGGTTAAGAGTTATCCAATGTTAGAAACACAAGGGTTAAGAGTTATCTAATATTATATGTACAAGGTTTAAGTGATTTTTGAAAGGTAGATAGACATAATTCTTTTTGCCAATTGCACCTCTATACATTAGTGAAGACATTAAATAAAAAGTAATTATGGCATTTTTTATCAAAATTTTCATTTCTAATCAATCCAGCCATTGTAATTCTGCCAAAAATATTGCTGGAATCAAGGGAAAGAAAGTCCTTGTGTTTCTGCCGTGACAAAACTACACAAACACCAAGGGTCAAGGCCAGCTACACTTGATGCTAAACTGTTGGTTAAGCTGAAAACTAAATAGATCCCCATAACATATATATGTTGGGCTATGTTGTTAAAAGAGCATTAAAATTAAAAGCTGAATTCAACATTCCTTATTGGGTGATTTTAACATCCCTTTTTAACATTCCTTATTGGGTCATTTTAACATCACTTTTCATTAACAAACCAAAAACTCCTTTAAATTATGAATGTTTAAAAAAAAATAATTAAAGCCATGTTAAAATAAAGATTTCATTATTTTTTAAATGTTTCTGTTTATACTGCCATCAACAGGAAACATATTGTATCTTTGAGTGAACTATGGCGTCTTACAAAGCCTACTTTATAACTGAGTGATCAGGCCATTAAAAAAAAATGTGACAGAATTCTAAAATCATGGCGGTGTTTAAAAAGTAAATCTATCAAATGTCATCACCCCATGCAAAAAAAAAAAAAAAATAAACAAAAAAAAAAAAAAAACAAAAAAAAAAAAAAAAAAAAAAAAAAAAAAAAATAATAAAAAAAACAAATTTTAAAATTTAAAAAATAGGACTTTTTTTTTTTATGTAATTAATTTTTTTTTTTTTTAATAATGGCCAGTGACCTTAAACTTAAGCACTTCTTTTCTATTTCGATGTATGGAACACTTTTATTTAGAACTGTTGAAAGGAAGATGATATGTAAAACTTTTCACTTACCTGTTGAGATAGCAGAGCGATATTATAAGCCACCAACAGTGACACTAACCACACACTCTGGTACTTAAAGTTTGATTGAACACTTCAAATGCTGGGTTGGGGCGTTGGGGATTACTTACTTGGATGCTGTAAAAACAGCACTTGAATTAGTGGCTATGGCATTGATGGGTGAGGTGTGTGCTCGAATCTCCCCCAAACAAACACAGGTATCTGGCTGCCACATTTTGAGGAGTCCACCACGACAGCCGCTGAGTAAAATGTTGGAGCCAGGGATGAAATCTAAGGCACAGACCCAGTCCTTGTGGGCAGCATTGATGGACTGCACAAGGGACATGACAAATGTTAATGCTGCTATTCCATCAAGAAGTTGACCTACCCATATGACTTCTTGATCTCCCTTTGCAGTTATCAAATACACTCAGTACATTCATTGTGGGCTTTGAGTTTTGAACAATAATAAAACATTAATTTTAATTCTATTTATTTAACTACAAATAAAATATTAAAATATAGATGTCTTCTTTAAAAACCTGTTAGATTTTAAAGCAATGTCAAATTAGATTAGGTATCTAAAAATTAGATACATGATTAACTTGACTATATAAAAATCAGACACATGATTATTATAAAGATTCACTTGACATCAAGATGGTAAAAACTATGCAATTATTTAACCTCTTGAACTCTTACATTTCTAATAAGTTTATAAAATATGCAATTATTTAACCTCTTGAACTCTTACATTTCTAATAAGTTTCTAAACTAAACAAGTTTAAAGTTGGTTTCACTGAATAATTAAGTTAATTATACAAAATATTTAGTATCATTTAAACTCAGTATAAATCTAGTCAAACATTTAAAAAACGAGTCATTGAAATGTCCTACATGTTTGAGCTGTCTTGTGGTCAGGTCCCATTTTTTAATGCACATGTCCCGGGACCCGCTGAACAGTGTGTGACCTTGGAGTGCCAGACTTTGAATACCATCATAGTGTGGGGGTTCAAGGTTGTACTTGGGACTCAGAATGCCAGCTGCATCTTCAATGACTTCAAATATCTGAACGAACAAAGTCACAAGTCAAGAAACTAATTTCTTTCAAACTTTACATTAACTCACAAAATAGAAAAAAATTGAACTTTTATTTAAATATTCCATTTATTTAACTAAATTTCCTATATTTCTATATTCCTGCATATCTGTAATTCTATATTACTCAGTTTCATCAAATATCTATATATATAATTCGCCAGCAAAGGTCAAACACCACCACGCAGGCTAAATATAGATACGCCAGAGTGTGGTTAAATAATGAGTACATAATTTTCTTTTCGGAAATGAAATCGTCTCAATTTAAGTATTGTGTAAAAAATATTTGGTTTAAAAGTGGTTGGGACATGAGAATATTAATATAGTTCATGGGCGTGAAATAAAAAGTGTGCAGTGACGTATCATGGGGGAAGAGGTGTAGCAAATATTGGGATTCTTAAATGTGCGTTACTTGAGTTCATGTTTTGTCAAGTAACTTTACTAGATGGGAAGATATCTATATATATAATTCGCCAGAAGTAGGTCAAACACTACCATGCAGGCTATATATAGATACGCCAGAGCAAGCAAGACACAGGCAAACCCTCCCCTCCCTTATCATCGTTGGTCTCGAGACATGCGCACTGTGGTGGAGCTACTGCCCCCCACCTCCTGCACCACCCTCGTGGCCTATGCTAAGCCGCGGGTCGGTGTGAAATAAAAAGTGTGCCGTGACGTATCATGAAACAGGGGGGGGGGGGGGAAAGGGTGTAGCAACACTGGCATTCTTAAATGTGCGTAACTTGAGTTCACATTTTTGTCAAGTAATTTTCATGCATTGCTACCGCCAATATTTGGCAGGCTATAACTAGTTTATTATAATCATCCTACTCCTGTATACATTGAGGCATGCACCCTTTGACCAGAGGCTACAGCAGTAAAATTTGATTTAAATTACATCAATAAAAAGTAATCAATTGATAGTCAGACATTCACATTTAGATAAACTATTTGGATTATTGAAACAACTTTTTTTGAATTAATGGAAACTACTGCTTGACAGTTCTGAATATGGACAAGTTATGAAATGGACTGACCTTGATGTAGTGATCTTTAGATCCTGAAATGACCACAGTGTGTTCTCCATCTGTGTCCAGTGCCAGGGACATGACAGGAGCCTGATGACCACTCAACCTACCAGACTGGCTGAATCTGTGGTTAAAAAACAGAACACGATGTTGATGACAGCATATAAATTGACATTGAAAGCCACTAACAGCATATAAATTGACATTTCAAATTACTTACAGCATATAAATAACATCACAAGTCAACCAAAACACACCAATGACATCCCTAACCAATGACATCCCTGTCATTCACAGCACAAAAAAAAGACATCACATAAAATACAACATGAGTCAATGACAGCACATAATGACAACTCATGTCAATAAAAAGCAGGAGTCAATTAAAAAAAAATGACATGAAAAAAACCCCAACATCAATCACTACTAGAATATTTACTGCAGTAGTTGAAGTATGTATATGAGTTCTAAATATTCTCTCCCAGTAAGTACCTGCGGAGGTCCCAGATTTGGACCACATTGCCAGCCCCACAAAATAGGGTAGAACCGTCTGAAGTGAGTTGGAGGTCATTGATTTGATGGTCACGATACAAATTATCGGCTGGTCGATTGGCCGAGAAGGCTGGCAGGCCACTGGTCGTTAGGCCAGATGAGCTGTGAGAAAAAGATAATTACATTGATCAAGATCTGCCACCTGTTGTGTGCCAAGTTCCCAAAGTAAAATACTTTTTAAAAATACATAGGAACAAATGTGCCAAGTTCATCGAAATAAATATGCAAAGTTCATAGAAATGAATATGCCAGGTACATAAGAACAAATATGCCAGATTCCCTGATAAAATTACTTTTTGAACTATATTGAATCAAAGGTTCTAATTTCTCTGATAAAATTACTTTTTACACTACACATGATTATGTCAGACCTGATTGTACAATATCGTCTCAAAATCCTACAATACAGTATCTTAATAGTTAATACATAAACATTACAGTATACATAATTTATAAAATAACTACTGGGATCGCGTCTAGTGGAATCCAGTTAAGCTGGCGTAAAAAAAGTGAACTTCTAAAAGTAGATGATAATACAGTTTGATAAATACCACAAGCTGTAAATGGGTGAAAGGAAAAGGGGTATATTAAAAATCGTAAAGCTGTTTTTTTACATTCTTAATGGATTTCAAAGGACCTCTAAGACCCTATAAAATATGTTGAAGTCAAACAGTTGAGAATGCATTCTCTCGTTTTCTCTGTTTCTGCACACATAGTGGTTCAACCGTAAGAAATAATTGTCAATATTACATCATAAAGCACTGTATCATAACGTAAATATGAACAATCTATGTAATACGTACGAACAAAAAGTGACATTTTCCCCCCCCCGTCTTTTCTCTATGGGTTGCTGCTGCTGCTGGCTCACATGGGCGGTGCGAAATATTACACAATTTTCATAATTTTATTACCACTTTCAATCTAATGTGACATCTATTGGTCGTAGTGACGTGCTGCAAAGAGTAACTCACTTGAGTAACTATTGTTTTGCAGTGTCTAGATGACTCTTAGTCTTAGTTACCAAATTTGTATTATATTTATTTTACCCAACCCTTTTCTTTTATTTGATATATTCACTATTTGGAGGTGTTCTTGTAAGAATTTAACACAGGGTGCCTGGTGAAAACCTGAATTTGGCATAGGTGCCAGGAAACGAAACTTTTAGAATCGCTGTTGTGGCCCAACAAAATTTACATCACAAGCATGTTGAAGATAGGGTAGACAAAATATTGATTGATTGGTTGGATATTTCTATCGCGCTGGTATCCATGCTACTTTAGCATGCTCACTGCACTCTGGTTTTCTTAAATCTATTTAAACAAAAAAGTTCTTAAATGTTTCTAAAATGATTTTTTATCATTTTCAATTCCCCTTAAAGATTGCGGCAAACTGTTCCATAATTTTGGCGCTATCAAAAGAGCGCACTCCGTAACACATTTTTCTGTGTTCATCCACACTGGGAATTTTCAGTAAGGACTGTAATACTGCTACTACTGAGTACTATTTAAGCGATATCTAGCGAGTTCATTGGTGAAAATACAAGGCAACATTATGATGATAATTTCTACAAAACATTGCGTGATATTTTTACATAATTTGAGATTTAAAAATGATATTTTTGGTTGGACTTTCAGGAAGAATATTGTAGAATTTTTTAATACCCTAGGTACTTTCAGCTGAGACCCTCGACTCCCCCCCCCCCC